>JABJVR010048154.1:0-63389 GCA_025773905.1 Chitala chitala
ACACAGACCCAAAGCGGGAATTGAACCTCAGGCCTGGAGGTGCGCGGCGACAGTGCTAACCACCACGCCACCGTGCCGCCTTCTGGGGAAATCAAATGAAATAAGTGAGGAAAATGCACGGCATGGCGTTGTCTTGGCACTGAGTAATGGAAACGTCTGTGAGCCGCAAAGTTCACAAGAACACTCATCACTCTCCTTTTCCATATTAGGTAAAAGGTTAAAAAAAAAAAAGAAAAGACACTGCCTCATGTCGACTCGAGGTTGCAGCAGCTTCATAACTATGGGGGCTCATAAATGCTAAAACCTCAAACTCAAAGGTACAAGTCCAATTAAAAGGAAGATGAGAAAGATACTAATCATTCAACAAGGTCGTTAAACCATGGATGACTTTGCATCTCATTTTTGCGGCTGCATGTACTTCATAGAAAATATTTTCCACTGATTAGTAAGTGAGGGGGAAACTGAGGAGAACACACCAGCAGATGAAGAATGACTGAAAGGTGTGAAAAGCTTTGAATAACTAAGTGCTTTAAAATATTCCCGGTAAAGGGGGTTCTGGAATGTTCCGAGTGAGGGTGTTCTGGAATGTTCTTAGAGACTATAGGTGTTACTCAGGAGTGGCTATGTCTCATCACAAACACTGTGCATAGAAAAACCTTTTGTCCTGTCGTCATTTTTCTGCATCTCAGGGTCACTTGCTGAGGTACACCCCCCTGAAAAAATGGGACATCCCTGGACTCCCAAGTGTCTCAGGCAGCAAAAGCTGCAGTCTTTCTGTTTCCAGTGTCAGCAGTGCCTCTTGTGCCTCAGTCAAGTTGCTGTTACCTGGACACGTAGTGAGGTAGATCACTGTTCTGTCCTCTGGAGTGAATGGTCACGTCACCTAAGGTGTCCTTGGTGCAAAGAGACTGATGGTGCTGTGCTGTGAGCACACACAGAGTGGAAGAGGTGAATCATCTGAATCAGTTCAAAGAGAAACATAAATCTCATCACCCAGGTTCAGGGACGCTTATGAATGTCACAGGCCTGCTACATTGTATTGTTGTTTAAATACGAAAATATTATAAATTTGTATTTTTCTGTATTACGTATATATTGCATAATTAGTCTTGTACATTATGAAAGACAAACTAAATTACAACATACCTTAAAGTTCAGTGTAAAATGCATTTTATAAGTAAGTCCATCATACACAGATGTCCCACATGTGCCAATTATTCTGGGAAGGGTAAAGAAATAAAATAGCCCTTTCTTGTTTATTATGTTCTGCATTTATTGTAGTGCTGAAGGCCCTTGCTATGTTACCTACATTTGTGCCCAATGACTGAAATGTCTCAGTGACAATACAATGGTCAAGGAAACAACAACAGGGCTTTTTCTGGAATTTGAACCTGCAACCTCTGTCATGAGTTTGCTTCTTCAACTGCCATGACACCTGTTGCCCTTCAGCCTCTCTGCCATTCCAGGATGCTCCTGCCAGACACACAAATGATGAAACAGTGATTAATTTTCCTAGATACTTATTTTAGCCCTGTAACATCTTCCGAGGACAGTGTCATCAAAACAAGGAGGAGGAGGTTACCCTCCTCGGAGGAGTAATTTAGGAGTCACATGACCTTTTCCAGCCAGTCACAGAAGTGTGATTGGCTTAGCTTCACCATTCTGAAGCTTATGGAGAGCAGGCTCAGGCAGCGCCGGAAGACAAAGTCTCAAGAAACAGGTAGAGGAAGATACAATTCTCTCTTTAAAACACTGACCTCCTGCATTTAAGATTACAACACTCTCCCCACTTCTTCTAGATTCAGGACACTATCACCCTCCATGTCCAGCCTGTGTTGCTATAGCTACCATTTCAGCTAGGCTTGAGCCAGCCCTCCCAATCTCAAGGAGAAAAGAGGACCAATCTTCATCTATCTTCCAGCCATATTCCTCTATGTCTGTGGCTACTTCTGTTCAGCTCCTTGTACAGAGATCTTATGATGGGGGTTTCCTGTTTACACATCTACAAGTGCTCCTCTGAGGTCCTGTTTCTGTCTGCTTTCGGATCGTTGGCTCTTGTATACTGCTGCTTAACATCTCTCCTGCCCTTCCACTTAAAATAAGAAGAGCAGCTGCCCTGCTCTTTAATATTATA
The DNA here is from genome assembly GCA_025773905.1 of Chitala chitala. Classification (NCBI taxonomy): domain Eukaryota; kingdom Metazoa; phylum Chordata; class Actinopteri; order Osteoglossiformes; family Notopteridae; genus Chitala; species Chitala chitala. The sequence continues at coordinate 2,135 of JABJVR010048154.1, forward strand.
CCATCCTGCGGTGCATTCCTAAAATATCCTGTCATGTTTGACTGGGAGAAGGATTGCAGAAAGGGTTCTGAGCCGGACAGCTATAGACGCCTATTTTTACTAGTAAACCCCCAGGTCTCCGTGGCGATGCTACTTCCCCACACTCACTCTGCTCCCTTGACGTAATTTCTGACAGCTCAGAATATAGAGAGTATTTATGGGTGCTCTGGGCTGGGAGAGATATTGGCCTTCACAGCCCAGCCCCCCAATCCACAGCGGGTGTGGTGGAGAAATTAACACTCTGTGTCATGTCATATCTCATTGTGTTTGGCATATAATTATCGGCAAAAGAAATCGACGTGCTTAAAAGGCCACGGATTTGAGAATGTCTTAACCTTTATGTTTTAGCCTCACCATTGTGTTGCTAGGGCTGGTGTGCCACGGTGTATGAATGCCTTTTCTTTAGACAAGTCCATAAGATTTCAATTTCATTTCCAACACTTCATTTCTCATGTTAACTGCTGTGATAACAGTTTGATTAAAATAGAATTAAAAGCACTGCAGGTGCACATTTAAATAGACTGCTCATGAATCCATATCTTTTGCTCACAGCGTTGCCTGGTAGTATTGTAAATAAATGTCTGTATACAGTGAAGCTGTCAGCGAGGAAAGGAGGAATTTTATTTACAGAGATATTTTTGAGGATATTTTGAGATACGGTAAGCATTTTAAGAAGTGAAACTCACAGTAATTGTTATTATTCCCTTTAATAAGTTCTGGACCTGAAATTCTTCCACGTATTATAGAATATGGGCAAAAAGGTAAACTAGTTAAGCCAATAAGTTAATTTCTAGACATGATAATCATGCTAGGAACGCTGACGATGCAGAGAAACTCTTGCCAATGATGCCATGCAAAAAAAAAAAAAATACTGGTACCAAAGAGTACAGTTCAATAATCAATCACACTCTCTGGATTTTTTTTCTGGGAAAATGGAGACAATCACTGTATCACATTTTTGTAAGATGCATTACTGGAGCTAGGTACTTACAAAAGCTACCCGTAATCTTTCCAGGAAAGAAAAACCCCAAAATACTAACACTGCCAAAAAACCAAAAATAACTGCCTACATTGTTAAAAATGATCAAAGTATTATGCTTGAACGACAGTGTCTGTAAAAGCACAGTTAATGTATTTTCAGATAACATGAAAATGTCCTGATGGTGGATGATAGCAGGTGGTTTCAGGGATCATTTCTGTGCACCTGACAAGAAGACAGACTGCTTTAGGAATGAACATGGAGATGGAGACATTGGCTATGCCAAAAGGTAGGAAGGCGTAGTGGCTGGAAGATAACTTTGATAGCTCGAACAAAAGGAATACCATTCAGATCTCCTGACAGGAAAGTCTGAGGCAAAACTATACCTCTGCTAAATTGTTTCTGCAGGTGAGAGGGACACTAGTGGATGGGAACAGGCCCTCTGTGAAGTTGTATTCCTCCCACGCCTTCCAGGTCAGGACTGGGATACGTGTCAGACAAGTCAGCCACCACCATTTATGACTGCTGGAGGATGGGGACCCACTCAGCCCCTTCAGGTTACTAACCCCTTTAGCTGATCTGAACTCTGTGACACAGACTGTTGTTAAGCTTATTTGCTGACACACTAAATATGCAGACCAGTATGCTGTTGATTTTATTCACAAACAATTACTGTAGGTGCTCAGCAAGCATTTGTGTTCACAGAACCAACATTTTTACACATAACCAAGGTTGAGTACCTTGAATTAATGATGTTTGCTGCCTAAAGTTAAGGTACAACAGCAGGAGGAGGGGAAGCAAAGGGACGTGGCTCTTCCTGGCTGCTTGGCTGCACTGAGAAAAATTCTGGCATTTGTTTCTCTCCAGTGCAGGATATTATACATGCAGAGACAGGAGCAAATCAGCCTCCCAGACACACCTGAGTTTTGAGTAGTTAAAATGTAAAATTGTAAGAAAATAAATGGTGGAACAGTGGTGTGAACTACCATTTAATGTTTTATGCAGATGAAACCCAAACCAGTTGCTGGGGTGTATTTCCCAGAATCACTTCAGAAAATTGTTCCCAGTTATATAAAGAAATAAGTGGAATAATTTGTTTTGAGAGATTATGTATAGTCCCCTTTCTCAAAGAGTACCTAGATGTATGTATAACAAAACACTGAAGGTCGAGGGAGCTTTCAAAAATCCCATTTTGTGATAAGTCATTACCTGATTTTGAACAAACACGGTTTTTAGTATTCAGTGCGAACACAGGTGTGAGACAGAGATTGGAACTGGATAAAGCTGAATCCAAAACTAAAGATGAATGGAAATTTCTGGATTGTTCCTGTCATTTCCAGTGTCCCACTGAAATCACACTCCTTTCTATGATATCCCTTATAGGTGCCAAATGTTCATACCAAACAAACTCAGTCCTGGTTTCTACTCTAACATTCTTACTTAAGCTGTTCTTCTTATATCTGTGTGGCTTTTTTAAGTGGTAAAGATGGTATTACTGGAAGGCTGTTTTTACCTTGCTGTTTTATCTGAACAATTATGCTGCACTATATTTGACAAAGGCACAATAGTCTGAAAAAAGTAAATACACACACAGTCATGCACAAATCACAGTGTCATCTAGCATAGAGGTTTAAGTAAGAAGCTACCTGTCGCATCTAAAGTGCTGGGAAATAAACATCCCACTTTAAAGATGCAGACAGGTGGCAGCCATAAGGAACCATCTCAGCACTGGCCGCATGGAACAGCAGAGCTACAGCTTGAGTTAAAGGCATCTGCAGAGTATACTGCCAGCAGCGGGCACGCCAACATGCCCTGTCATCTCAACGCTCCGCCAGCCTCTGGATCTCTCAGCTTCCTGTTAAACATCTATCACACTCAGCCTGGGGGGGGGGTGTGGCTGGTTTCCAGTTTCCTATTCTTGTCCACTGCAGTAAAGCTCTGTTCAAGAGTAATGAGAGAACAAATTGTCCATTTCCCTCTTTTGAGCCACTCTTTATGGTAAGTGCCAAACATTTCTTGATTGCTGTAAATCTGTTCCTATCTACTGTTCACATGCTCTGGATATTCAACCTAAGTCATTAGCTGTGAGGGTGTAAATAGGCATTTGTGCCTCTCTCTCTGCATATATTACACAATAAAAATTAGTGCTGATCTACAGTAAGTGAGAGAGAGCCCTGTCTGGGGCAGACGTGCTGAATTTCCTCTTATTAGTGTTAGTGTTATTATTGAGCAAATAACATAAAATGGCACTTTACCGGATTATATCATCACAATAATAAAGCCTACTTTGTGTTTGAGGGACAGTATGGAATTTAAGTGTGCTTTGAGTCTATTTTGTATCAGTATCACTTTGTCTTTATTTCCCCCAGTACTATGCCATTCCATTAGATGCCTCCAGGGTCTAATCTGTGGGAAAGCCCCTTGTCCCCCTCCCTTGTCAAGACCACAGGCATCAGGTGCGTAATTCCAGTTGGAGCAGCTACAGAAGACAGGTCATGTCACAAAGTTTAAAAGCTGACTCTACTCAGGGCTACAGTGACATTCTCCATGAGGTCAAAAGCCAAAGTCTTTAAAACGGGAGTGTAAATAACCCACCCATCAGCCTTGAACGTTTCTAAAAAAGTGACATTTTATCCACATGGGGGAATTCCCATTAGGACATGTAGGATTTACAAGGTCAGTTGCTGTTTGTGAAATGTGTAATTAAAAAGCTTTTATACACAACAGCACAATGAGAGATCAAGTCTAAGTTCAGATGCAGTTATAAAACCAGGCCAACCAGCAACATCGAAACCTGTAATCTAATGAAGGCTTTAAATCAAACCTTCCTGAATTTGAGGGTCTCAGACTGAGAAATCTTTTTTAAAAATCTGTCCTTTAGAACAGATTGATGTTATAGGATCACCGCAGTGGAATCAAAGTACCGAGGTGGCAATGCGTTGACTGGACAAGATTCTTGCTGACAATTCTAGTAACTTACAAAAATCCAGTTCCTGCTCCTGGACTCTGCCATCTGTGAAGATCCTGAACTCTGTGAAATGGTCCCATGAGCCCTTCTGATCTGCTGAGTGAATTTAAGATCAAAGCACCGCTGGTTTGAATGTAAAGAAATACTTCCATCCAGGTTATCCAAGGTAACATGTTTAATTTTCATTAAGTTGCTTTCTAAATATTTATATCTGGACATTTTACAAGTTAGTTAAGGCTGGATTTCTTTTCGCAGGGCCAAAGTGTGACTTACCCCTACAGGTCTTAGCTCAAAGTATAGCTCCTTACCCACAGCATTATGGGAGAGTGTCCTCCCTGCTTGGCCAATGTAACACAGCTTTGTGCATCTCTCAGCACTTCACTACAGTTTAGAGTTGAAGTGCTGGCAACAAATTCAGCACATATTCAGTGCTTTGGGCAATATGAAAAAAACAAACAAACAATTAAGCCTCTTAATAAAGCAAAGTTTAGAACAAGTTCAATCTGAAAGGAGCAAATATTCTGAGAAAACTAAAAGCCCAAACAAAGTTGCAATCTTCTAGTCACAAGTCTGGCTTTTTAAGTTTTGAGTAGTCATCCAACCCATTTCAGATGTCCCACTGAGCCTGACAAACCCCCCACATAATGGCCAAGACCCCGGCAAACATCAGAGCTTTTTCAAAGAGTGGAGACAGGTAAGGAATGTGATTGTAGAGAGTAAAAAGAGAAAAACACTGCTTTCACTTGCCTAATGAGGCCTCTGCAAAATGTGGGAAATACAAGGTTTCTGAGAGCCTGATTGTGGACCATCCCAATTCCACCTAGGGAGGACTGGACTCCTCCTTTAAAGTTAATACTGTGCAGATGATGAATTGGACCTCGTTACCAGGCAACCAAGGCCCTTGCTACATTGCAGTTTAGTGATTCCTTGCTTTGAGGAGAATATATTACATTTATTATTTCTCAAATCCCACTGGTTTTAAGAGGAACGTTATAAAATATAAATAAGAAAATGTGCAAAGATCCGAAGCGTGACAACCAGGAGGGAACTGTGGAATAAAATTTTAAAATGAAATCAAAAAATATTCCTCAAAAAGGTAGTATCCTCAAAACTGAACCTGAAATGTGCATGGGAGTCATCTTAGCTGTTATGAGTCCTGTCCTGTCTAGTTGTACTATTTCTGGGTTCCTGTCTGGTGTGTTTTCTCTAGGTTCCATGTCTTGTCTAATTTCTGTGTAATTTCAAGCTGGTCTAGCTTCTCTTTGTGCTTGTCTTAGTCTTTTTTTGTCATTGGTGTTAGTGGTTTCATTTGGTAGAGGTTCTGTATTAGCTTTGCGTTTTCACCTGGTCTTGGTCAGTTGTTGTATACAATGGTAAGTCTTGCTAGTATTTTGTTTGCTGTTTTTTCCTCCAAGTCTTAGTAGCCATCATCATCCTCTCTGTACTATTCCTGTTTGTGTCTGGATAGTTTGGTCCTCGATAACTGTCCTTGTCCCCAGTGGTGTACCCACGGTTCGTTTACCTCACCCTGTCCCTTGTTTTAGTGTCACCTTAGCTTTCCTTAATAAACTCCTTCCCCTGCACTTAGACCTCCCCATGTCCTTGCTTTCTGTGCCATTGTATCATGACAAACTGGTATTTTTTGGAGCTGTCCATGTCATCTGAAACGTGTTCATTTTACTTATTTACTCCTGACCTGCCACTTTAGTGAGTCAGTATTGCATCAGCACGTTGTCATCAGCAAACAAAATCAGTCAGTATTAATGTAAATGTAAGAAAGCCCCTTGTGATTATGTAAATAATAAAATCCCATTGACATGTTTCAACACCAATGAAGTTAACAGAGTAGATGAATGAAAAAAATTCCTGCCTTTTTTCTAGAGAAAAAAGGGTTGTTATAGCAGTAACAAAAACGCTATTACACTAACATAGATTTGTCATAATTGTGTGTTTTCATACAGGTGGGTGTAGATGACAAGGGGCAGGAGGGGGGAGTTGACACATGCAGTTTAAATGTAAAAATACACATGAGGTACATGGCTTCGAGCTGCATGACTGTCATATGTTTACGACCTGATAGCTCTGCAATTATGCACCATCTGGCCAGCATATTAAGACATCAATGAGCACCCTTTGATGCAGAGGATGAAAGGGAGGGAAAAAAATTGTGGTGAAACATCATTCTTTTACATGTGCAGCAAAAGTACACGGCTCTTTCCAGATCAATTCTCATGTTTCATGGAGAGAAAATGGTTTCCTTTTTTATTAATTGATAGTATAGTAAGCATCATTTTATTTCTCAGAACAAAGCAGTTAGTATTGATTTATCCTCATGCATATTAAGCACACAGACACACAGAATTTGTAAAAAGTTAAACTTTGATGGGTTGTCACCCTGTGCAGAGTCCAGGCCCCCCCACAACCCAACACAGGATATTTGGATTGAAAAATGGATGAATGGATGGAAAGATAATTCTTACTCAGAAATTAACAACAATTGCATTGACATTAAGGTACTGGAGTTCAGTCCAGTGCTGACTAGTACATTTACATTTATAAGCCATTTAAGTATGTCAGAATATCAGTGCCTATTAGGCAGATGAGCTGGCTAACTAATGGATCCGTGCAAGGTAAATCTGCTGGGATGTTCAGTACTGCCTGATGCCATCAGCTCTGGTGCCTACAAGGTTGTCGTGCTGTAGTTGAGCTTTCTGTGGACACATTTAGCATGTTTGCCTCATGCAGTCACCCTCTCGGGAAAAGCACCAAGCACATCACTGTTAAAGAAGCTCCTACTCTTTCTACAGAGGCCCGTGTTGCGCATGAACGAGCAGGTGGCCCCTCCCATCTGGGCTGCTATTTTAAATCTATGTAAAGTGGACGTGAACACGTTATCGGTCTGAGTCTGTGGAAGGCAGATTTTAGCAGTGGATTAGAAGAATACCAATTAGGCACCAGTCTGAGTTTAACCTTCCATGACTTGATAATTAAAAAAGTAGGAGGGCTCCCACGCTACATACCAACAAAGTGGTGGGACTTCACTGTAGACAGTCTGTAGGTCTGGGGAGGGGGGGATCGATCCTGGAGCCGCAGCCCTGGATTCACATAATCAGATTATATCCCAGACTCCTCCTTCGGTTTGTGTCGTCCTCGCAGACATAAACAGGCACTCTGGATGACTTGCTCCGTGGAATAGAGCCTTGAGCAGAAATTATTGTTGTATCAGGGAAGAAATTAAAACCCAGAACTGAATGCATCTGTTTTTTTTAACCTTTTTTCACAGACTTTCACAAGAAGATGCACAGCCTCAGTGGCACGATCTGATAAAAATTAATTAATTAATTAGTAGAAATTAGCAATTCATTTTTTAACTAGAAAACTTCCCCCTAACTTCTGTGCATATCAGAATGAAACAAGCACCAAGGGCTTCCACCTCAATGCTTTCCATAGTCATTTGACATCAGCTCTGTCTCATTCTTATTAAGTGCCTTGTGCCAAAAAAAGATGCTATATAAAACTACACAGAAATAATATGTAAATACATAAACACATAGTAAAATCAAATTTCTCACTCACTTTTGCGATTTTCAGTCCATGGTCTTACCATTGAAAGTAACTAGATATTCAGATAGTATGGACAGTTTGTTTCCCTGCTGCTTGCTGCTTAAATTAATTAATTAATTAAATAACAGATGGGACCTCTGAATACACAAAGTACTATGTTCTATGAATTTTACATCATTCACACATTGACAGATTTTCTGCATGTTTTCGCAGTTTAATCCTGTATTTATGTTCTTAGACATAATGATGTTGTACATTGTAATGTTATTGTAATTATATGTTGTAATTACATGTACATCTGCTCTGTTTTTTCTGTTAAATTAATATTCGTATAATAATGTAAAATGATGTTACAACTCAATATACATACATGTTGTCAGCAATAATTAATCTTTAAATTAATGTTAATAAAGAATTATAAATAATCAAAGGACTACAGGTACTATCAACAACATCCATATATTTCATATTAAGAATTATTGTTGATATTATTGTTTTGGTTATTATTTACAATATAGGGAATAGTGCGTGTCTTAAGGCTTTTTCTCCTGACCTCACTTCTGGTCCATATCTCCCAGTGCAGCTCACAGGACAACAATAAGTGATCCTCCTCTGTTTACCTACTCTCAGGCCAGTAGGGGGTAATATATCAGGGAGGTGGGGGCGGTGGCCCCCCGCCCATCCAATGAAGTTTAGACTTATATGTCTGGAAGTTGAATCATGTCAACTGGACTTCTTGACAGCAATGTTTTGCTACTCATCCAAGTAGCTTCTTCGGGTTGAAGAACCAGAATTTAACCTTTCGTGGATCCACCTGGATGACTAAGAATCTTCATCGACATTTACACATTTCGAGTTTTTTTTTTTCTGCCAGCAGTAAAACACACGCCGAGGTAGATAAACTTGTTACTATGATGTGGTTTGAAAGAAGCAGAACAGTTCTTGTTCTTTCCATATGTGGCTGCGCTGATAGATTTCACTTGAAAAAATGTTCATGTCCAAGTCTGCAGTTTTGTGTATTTGTTCTTTAAATGATTTAGTCCTGACCTACGGCGCTGGCTTCATTAATTGATTTATTTTGACATGGTTTACGCTGGAGAAGCATCTCATTTTTTACAGTCACTTGATCTTCTTTGTTAATCTGGTGAATGCGTTGGATACTTTAAAACTTTCAGTGAAATGTATTTAAGGAAATTAATAAAATTAAGGATCAGCACATTCACCTGAATAATAAATGTAATAATTACCCAGTTACGAAAAAGATGCAATGACAGCATAATTTAAAGTAAAACGGATTCACCTTAATATCACATTTAATTGGTAATAAGGTCAAATACTGTATAATTGCATTTGATTTTAGCTGTACAGATAAGGGCATAAATTTGGTTTCCAGGTTGGTAGAGACCAAGTTAGTCCCCAACCCTCTTACCGTGAAAAAGATTGCAAAAAATTATGACAATTCTGTATTCCTATATTATTGATAGGGACATGTCCTTACTGTCCATATCCAAATGTACGCCCTGGTGTTTAGGCCTGACATATGCACATTGCCTACAATTTATAAAGCTGGGCTTTACTTTAGTCAAATACGCAGAAATGAATGAACCTCAACATTTTAATGAGTTCTTAGGCGGATTATTACAATTCACCATTCACCACAATTGCATCTGTAGGATAAGTAAAATGTCGGATCACTGCAAATATTGTTCAGAACTATTTTCTTTCACAAAGACGTTCATGCATATTCACAGTGACCACACAAATCAACACCACGGCACTTTTCTGACTTTTTGAGCGCTTCTCTTCCCATCGTAAAGGACGCTACTCCCTCTTTTTCACATCTAGTGGTTTAAATAACAACATGCCACAAAAGCACTCGCAGCTCAACACTTAAAAACAAAAGCGACATTCTGCAAATCTGTGAATAGGTCCCGTAAAGGACGAAATAGTTGACACCCCCCGTCCCCCCCTTTTTCTGTCATTCCAATACACGGAGGAAGGCGCGAAGTCCTGTTGAAGGGCAGTTGCGGCGGCCCGTCATTGCTTTATTATGTTGTTGTCCAGCTGACGCCTTTTATCCCGAGTGATGTAGGGGGACTATTTAAATGTTCCCGTCCCATAGCTATTTCGTTTCTAGGTACATTTACTCCTGCGCCCTGTGACTTCTGGGATGAGCTCCACGCTTTCCGCGACCCTGGATTGGATAAACGGCATATAGATTGCATGGTACTTTTAGTATGTTACTGTAACGTGGCTCAGCTACAGCGCTTTGTGGACTTGAGCGCTTTACATGGCACCTGTAGTCCAGGCGCCAGCGACAACGACTTGAGTGCATGGGTGGATTACTCAGCAAGAAGAATAAAGACGGGCCAGTTTCCTTTCACAGAGGCTTTGGTTTGCACATTAACAGCACAGCTGCAGCCCTGATGGTCACGTTTACCACATTAAATGGATTAAACATCAGTCGGAAAAACACGTGCCTCCTTTATGTATGTGCGCAATAAAGAAAAATCATAATGGAATAAATACCCTAGTAAAAACATCTGACTGACAATCAGTCAATTTTATAACCAACGAGAATATCTCATTTATATATTTTTTTCCATATTACAAGACAATACAGAAATATTCAAATAAAAATGATAAAATGTCACAGGTAATAAATTAGAATATCTTATTTATATTGTTTCCATATTACAAGACAGTACATAAATATTCAAACAAAAATGATCTAATATCATAAAGGTAACAAACAAACAAACGTGCAAATAAATAAATACATGTTTGATACGGTACAATAATTCCATGTGACAAAACCATCAGTACAAGCTGAGAAACGGATGCTCTGTTGCCACTGTGGAACTCGCAAGCTGGACGAGACAAAGCCGGCCGTGATACAGGCGGAGCGCGTCTTGTCTCCGACAGTAAATCCTCGCGCAGCGTTATCCGCGCTCGCGCAGCGCCTCGAACCCCCCGCAATAACAGCAGTGACGTCAGCCAAGCCGTGAGCTCGAGCCGGAGACACGGCCGCAGAGCTGCGAGAGAGAGAGAGAGCGAGAGAGGGGGCGAGCGAAGGGAATAATCAGCGGCGGTGGCGGCAGCCATCTTAGCTTCATTGCGCTTGTTGCGAGTACATCCTCCGTTTTTTTTCATTTTATATTTAGTGAGAACTGCTATAAACAATCGAGAGTGTAGCTATTTAATTTGCTTTTGTTAAAATCACGGCATGCATCTCCGAAGGTATAAACCTCCCGCATCTCTAGTGGGATTGGTCCTTGGACTTCTATGTGCCGCGGATGCTAGTAAAGGTAAGCGAAGTCTTTAGGATGCCGTTAATTATTTATATTTTCCGTCCGATGCTAATGTCAGAAGCGATTTTGTTAATTGCGGGAGCTTGGATGGTTTGCTGCCACGACCGCTTCTATTATAGGGTATAATATTGGGTAACAGAGAGCTAGTCGGGACCCGTCCCATCCAGCCGACTAAATACTACCTTGCAAATTATAGCGACGGTGTATCGCGTATCCACGGTTTAGTATAAATATTGCTGAAATCACAATGTTATGTCAGTATATAGAAATAAACATGGATGTAATTAAGAGTTAGATTAAATACACAGGATATATTAATAACCTCGATGATTTGAGTTGCAGGTTTGTTTTGGCATTCCATACATTGGCTATATGAGTTACTGTATTTTAATTAATATTTGTTACTGGAAAGGCTAGTACCTATATTTTAATTGTATTTAATTTAATCCTCTTTAGGTTATTATCAGCTATGTTGGGTTGCTTCGCCCCGGAGCAATCCATTGCATTAGACCAGATTTATTTAAATATATATCAAGCATAAGCAAATGCAATCTACTGTATTTGAGGCCACAATATCTTATAACAGAATATCAGATAACGCCATGACTTGTCGCAGAAGTGTGTTGATTTAAGCTGAGATCGCACAAATCTGTGTACCAAGGTACATCTGTCCGCTACGCATTGCAGAGCTGCCTGCAAAAACGCCGTTTGTCGTGGGATTTAAAAATGTATGTTTTAGGTCTGAAAATCCATTTTGGGGTGTGGTGCGCATTTAAAATTTTATTCTATGCGATTATAATGTGCGACACACTAAAAGCAACTCGGCATCACACTTATAAAATAATTGAGCCTCCACTACAGTGTCAAATGTTGCAATGGATCGGGATAAGTTTTACACTGCAGCAAGTCGACAAGGCTCACAAACCCGAATCTGTACTTAGGTTTTTGACGATTGACTAATTGCGCTTCAATTTTGTGCGAAGCTTCGTTGCAATACAGACAGCTAGTTATTTTGGTCACTCAGTTGTGGCCATTCTACCGCTCTGTATGTGGATTAGTGCCAGACGTCATATTCACAGAAAACACGAGTGGAAATCAAAGCATGGATCTCCGACACACCCATTTCGCTGCACAGTTTTCAGTGCAGTGCGATATCACACGGGATATAACAACCTTTAACGTATCCATTGTCAGTTTCCAGTGTCGACAGATTTATGTCACAGTACAAGGTGATGTTGTATTGTAGATAGTAATGAAAGACTCATCCAGGAGAATATAATTGTGAGTTACGCAGGTGTTGCTTATGGGAATACAAGAGAAATAACTTGGCACACGCCACATTCTGGAATCTTCAGCAGAGATCCATTTAAAGGCCATGCTGAAAGTTGGCAGTCGTTGGGTGTGCGAGTAACTTCTTCAGGCTGAAGGTTTCCAGGATCGATTAAGGACCCACATTCTGGTCTTAGATCAGTCTAACTGTGAAGTGTCTGTCATTGCAAAGGGAACTTTGCCTTGTTCAGAATGAAGTTTTAGTGCACTAGAGGGGACTAAGCCGGTTTGCATTAAGACCCTACCAAGTGATGAACTACTGAGTATTATGGTGGTTTCTGATAGTTGCTTAAATGTTGGAAAAGTGAAACATAATCTGTGTACTGTTTGACAGGCTGAGTTGTGCTCAGACTACATCTGAGCAGACTGGTTTCAGTAGAAACTTCAGCAGTGTTTCTCAACCCCTTTTCTTTCTCTTTTCTCTGCCACACTCTTTTTTTTCCCCCAGATAATTATTCAGAAACAGAAAGTGGGTGGGATTAGGGTAGCATTTTTGCAAACCTAATGCCTGCAATGCATAGGATTGTGTTTCAATTAAGTATTTATTTTACATGTTCACACATAGTAGCTTTAAAACAAGTGTTACATTTTAAGACTAAGTAATGTTTTAAGACAGTACTTAAAGGCAAATATTTTTTAACATGTAACCATTAGTGGCCTGGTGGCTCAATGGGTAGGACATCAGGCTGGGATACAGAAGTCTCTTGGTTTCAATCCCATCCCAGTTGTCAGATGTGTCCCTGAACAAGGTGCTCTGTACTAACTCCCCTGGTGCTGAAAAATGGCTGCCCACTGCTCCCCCAGGGGATGGGCTAAGCACAGAGAACAAATTTTCCTATTGTGAGATTAATAAGGCATTAATAAAAAAAAACTGTGTGTCTGAGAAAGGAATAAATTCCAAATGTGTTTCTGCGGTGCGTATAAATGTATGAACGATGCTGAGTTTTACTGTAAATCAGCAGCCGATTTACCTCACAAAGGCAGGATGCCTTAAGAACAGGCATGTGTTCCTCTCCTCTTCCTGTATCACTTTACACCTGTGCCGTGAATAGTTCTCAGGTGAGAACAGTCGCTGTATTGCAGCTCTGTTTCTTAATTGTTTCCCACAAGGTCAAACTACATGGCTGGGGTTACAGCACTCACACGCCTGACGTCTTAAACACAAGTGCCCCCATTGTCCGTGGGGTGTTAAACTGGACACCCAAAAACCCTCAGTGTAATTTGACACCATGTTCTGGCACCGTGTTAAAGCTGTGTCTCATCTGCATTGTGTCTCCGCATTAAGCGAGACGATTAGGAATGAAAGGTGGCCTGCTGACAGCAGAAAGCTTGGGGTAGGGTTGACCACACCTGCCTCTGGGAATGCCGTCTGGACGTTTTTGTTCTGGGCAGACCGGTGACATTGATGGAGTGAAGCTGAAAAAAATAGATTGAGGGTGCATTAGGATGGCATTATTTTTGTTGGTGTCATGCCAGCCTTGTAACAAAGACCTCAAATAGAGACAGCCCAGATAGATATATTAGTATTGTCGTTTGTATTTTTGAAAGTGAATTTTTGTAGTTTGTGAATTTTTAATATCTTTTTGTGCTGCAGTTTTATTTTGGTGCAGTTTGGCACGGCACTTTGTGTTTTTCCATGTGACGTGCTCGGCTGTGATAAGCATTTGCTGCAGTGTGTGTGTGTGTGTGTGTGTGATCGCCTGGTCCTTCTGAGTGTGAAAGTGAACTGGACTTCTCTGAAAAATCCAGCGTCATGCTGAGCTGGGCAAACAGAAGTGTTTGGCCAGTGCACCTGTTTGGTTTGGTCTTGAGTTTGTGTAAACAACTGCGCACGGTCCCAGAGTTGGTCTGAAGTGGCTTTTATGTCCTAATGGCTAACTCACCCCCCCCTTGGTCACATCGACTTGTGACTGTTTGAACATCTGGGAAACATTGTGGCCAGCTCTGTAGCCTCGCTGACATGGGGCTAGTTTGCATAACAGCAAACCGTTCTGATTTTTTATGTGTTTTGTGAAAGGTAATAGATGAGTGGTTGCCTGAGATACAGCGATTTGCTGAACGGAAGAACAGGTTCCATTATGACACCTAAACTCCCAGGGGTTTTGGTGTTCCGAGGGCTGTGTCAACAGCTTTAACTTTGTTAGCGTGATAATGCCGACTTACTGTTTTAACAGAGGGGACAGCACAGTTTGGTTATGCAGCAAGCATTGGCTTTCAAAATTTAATCAAACTGCAGACATATTCAGTTTACCATTAGCAGTATTTTAGTAAAACCATTATCAAGCTTATAAGATGATTTGGGTAAATATGTGTTTTGCAGACCTGAATGAATAAAAAAACAAATAGGTATGGTGTTTCAGGGGTTGGAGTTCACACATTAGCTGTAAGTGGTAAACTGGGCCCTGCTACACATATGTCACAAGCATGGGACCGTCATCCTGGGTCGTGTGCTGGGGCCCCCGGGACAGCGGGCATAGCTGCACCTCCTCTCCCTTTCACCTCCTTCCCCTTCAAGCTGCATTGAGGTGAAGAGTGGAGAACAGTGGGGAGGAGGGGGGTGCGGCCATGGAAGGTCAGGGGTCAGAGGTTAAAGCTGTCAGAATGTGGCTGCTCTCTGGAGGCATTCATTCTTTCCCTCTTGTGCCTTGGTTTTAATGCTAACAGCAGCTTCTGTGACTCGTTTGTTTAGTTTTTTTTAGTCGCAAGTGTTTGTTTCGAATGCAGTTCATGTTTTGTGGTACCCTCGCGCAGAAGGGCCTCACATTACTTACATGTGTATGTTGTAAAGAAAGGAAGCATGGGCTCCACAGATAACGTTGTATTAGCATTTGTTTGAAAATGTTTAATTACTTGGTTTCGATAGTGTTGTTACAGAGTTTTAGTTAGAGTAACTTTCAGGCTCGCTTTTACTTGGACCCTCAGTTGGAGTGCAGTGTAGCTTTTAAGTGTTCTCTATATTTTTTCTGGTGTTCCCCAAGTCGTTAATAACTGTGCCCCCTGCTGGAAACCTTGTAGCACAGCAGGCAGTTCTTACCTTTTTCTGAGAGACTTTAAGGACGCATATTCTTTAGGGCCATTGTATCCATCTAAAACATCCGGTTGTTGTTACACCACTGTATGTAACGATCTGTTGATCAACGGTTTGGGTGATTTACTCTTCTGTTAATAAAAGGAGTACGGATGCATGTTTTCAGTTGTTTTTCAGAGCTTAAACAGGTTAGCTAAGCACCATGAGAAAGCATGCCCTGATTCTTCACATGCATGTACTTGTTAAGTAGGGAGCGGTGTCAGATTGAGCTATTTAGAAAAAAATGCCACATGACATTAATAGGCTGTAAACGCAAAAGCACAAATACAGGGGATTATGAAATGGCAGAATAATTGTCCTGTTTACCAGCCTCGGAGCAGTGCAAACACAAGCCAGGTACTCCTCTGATCAGAATAGTTAAAAAACTAGTTGTTCTTTCAACATATTGTGTTTTAATGTAAGCTGTTCTGTGGAACCTGATGAAGTTATAGTATGCATGCAATGAAGGTAAACTGCAACAAAGGTATTTAAATGTTAATGGTGGTTTAGGCAAGGCATTAACTTTGTGGCTGTGCAATTACAAGTAATTACTTCCTGTCTGCGTTAGTCGCTGAAATGTTGATCAGCCTTTGATGCGGACTGAAAATCTTTTTGGCAGTCTTATGTCGTGTTTCAGTGTGTGTATTCCACCTTGGCGCATATTATGGCCTTTATCCTGGTAATATATAAAGGTCAAAGGTTTGAACTGGACTTGCCATTCAGACAGGCATGACACTGTGGTTTTTTCCCACTTCCTGCCTCTTTCATGCACAAATCACAGGATGCGATGTCAAAGCAGCCCATTTAAGATAGCAGTTTCCTGCAGTTTTAATTGGGTAGATATAGAAAGCAGAGCAAGTGCAAATATAATGTCACACAGGACAAGGTAGCAATTACACGGTTGGTGTGGTTATTTTGTTTGTCTGGTTAGTAAATTTAAAATACATAGGCTTTTCCAGCCTCTGGGCTGTGTGTTGCCTCTTCTGCCTGTTGCTGTTACAGTGCAGTTGTCAGTGTCTACATGCTGTTATTTACCTGTTGTCTCCTGATATCAGAACCCAGGTGTGTGTTCTGTAGGTTATGTTGAGAAAATTGTGTTTGTGTGTAGGTGTGACAGTGATGTCATGAAAGGAAATATCTTTTGGGTTTCAGAATGACTTCTGGCAGTAGCAACATGTAGGCAGCATTTTTGTTCCCTGACTTTCATTCATGGTGGTTCTGTTTGGGTTTGTATTACAAATCATTTAAAATGGGGTTAATTGCACATAATTAGAGAAAATGGACAATGTAGTTAAGAAAACGGTTGTTTCTGGTTTAACTGTTTCTTGTGTCTGGTGAATACTGATTGTTGTCTTAAATGTTTTCTGTACTTGCTGTCCCCCCCCAGCATCAGGATGTGGAAAAGGTTTTTTTTATTTGAAATGGCTATTAAATGGTGACACGACAAACACTTAGTCAGGAGGGGAAGCATAAGATTACTGTGGTGCGTCTGACCTCCCCACAGCGAATCGCCCGTTCAGTGGTATTGCTGCCAGCAGTTCTGTCCCTTGGTCAGTCGCACACCCAGGAAGCATTTGCCGGGATGTTTTGAAACGGTGCACATTATGCCGCTGATGTCCAACAGCTGAACGCTCATACTGTCCGCTCATTGCCTGGAACATTCCATCGCCCAGCCTACACGTTTTCACACTGCAGATGTTAGGGACCCGCACGCGTCAGAGACACACTGTGCTAGCCACCTCACTGTCAGGTGGTTCCTCGGGGCAATAAAGCTAATCATTTTTATTAAGTGGCTAATTAAGCATATTTGAAGAATACACTATGTTTTTGAAGATTACTTGGGAAAAATGATTTGCTGAAACTTAGCGGGCTGTGAGTAGTCATCATGTCAGCAAGGTTGTGGAAGAGGGTAGAAATGTTGGGCTAAATTAAACATGTTGAATTTAAAAGCTCGTATCTGTTAAAACCGGCCTTTATTGTTATATCGCTGTGAAAAGATTGGCTTGTATGATGGAAGTGACCCATCTGGAATGTTTTCCTAAAAGATGACACCTGTTTTGCTAAGCGAAACCAGCGTTTGCTGCCGCGGGATAACTTCCACTTTCACTGTGGAGAAGGATCCTTTGCTGAGAACGCTCCTTGCCAGCTCCCTCTAGGTCGTCGTGGGTTCTCAGCCTTTTGTTTTCCCCTCGGCTTTAACTCTTGCTGCGCCTTCTCGTTTGGTCCCTGGGGCTTCGAGCCCTACAGGGAACAAAGAGCCCATTTTTGTGCGGCCACTGTCACCACGTAGTCACTGGCTCGACGGCCCTCTTGGCGTTATGTGTAAAACCCACACGGGAATGCTACGGAATGTACAGACAGGCTTTAAGGCACACAGTGGTTTTTTTATGGGTAGCGGGGGGGCTTCTTTGTAGCCATCTTTTGTGTTTTTTTGTATGTGTTTCTTTCAGGCGGGGAGGGGGGGGAGAGGGCCGAGAGGCGGCCGCTCTGACGGAAAGCCGCTGCGTGTCCCCTCCATTCAGCAGCTGAGCCGACAGGACCGCTTGTTCAGAGCCGCTGGTCTGTCACAAATGGGTCACCCGGCGCTGAATATGGGGCCTGCCTTTGCTTAGGCAGTGCGTTTGTTGCTGTTGTAGAAAAGCTCCTAAAAAAAGATGTCGGTTTAAATGTAGGTCTGTGCAAAGTTTAACAACATGTGCTGGGAGTTAAACCTCAGGCACATCGCTGAGGATGGGTGGTGATCTTCATCTGGATTGAAAGTAGCATCTCATTGAAGGGCTGTCCAAATAAGGAAATGACTGAGAAGGCTTGAAAAGGCGTGAATGACTGATAACATGTGAAACTGTTTAATTTTGAGATGCTCTTTGAGGTCTGGGAGGAGAGAAAAGGGGGATGTATTAGTTAACCCTTCATGCTCTGGATTTATTTTGGTGCTAGGAGTCTGCATGCGTGCGAGTTTGTGTACGTGTGTCTGTCTGCGTGTGTGTGCACGTCCGTGTGTGTGCTTGTGTGTGTGTGTGTGTACGTACTGCCGTGATTTAAAAGGGTGGCAGCCTGCACAGTTGCTTTGCAGGTGTGTCTCCCAGCACTTTGCTGTTGCTAGGAGACGGATGGCCTTCAATTGCTCTTTACCTGAGCACTGCAGTGCAGGTGGCTCCATGGGAACGGGATGAATGGGAAGTGAGGGAGGGGCATGGAGCTCACCCCCATCCCAGGGGTCAGAACCATGTCAGACGATGCAGTTGGTTTGTTCCCTCGGTCCTTCCTTCAGGCCCAGTTTTGTTCTCACTAAGCCTTTGTCTCACTCACAATGCTCCCCCCTTATCCCAGACCCTCATCCCCCTCCCACTGTGAAAACAGATTTGCCCTGTCACATTTGTTTTTATTAGCTGACAAACAAGCAATAGCCCTAGGCAGCAGTGCGGCTTGGGTTTTAGATAGTGGACTCAGAAACTCAGTGTTACATCACTGTGTCTAGTTGTTAATGGGTAATGTGTAGGATGTAATACTACAGGCTGGTTTAGTTGCTCTGGTACAGCCTTGAATAATTTATATCATAGGGCATGATTCACCTATTCAACGGTGCATTTAAAATCCCCAATATCTGTGGGGATTTTAAATGCTGTTGTACCTTTTTAGTTTTCCATGACAATCATGTATGTAAAAATACTAGGGATTGAAGAATTATACATGTATGTAAGGGTTTTGCACACTTATATTAGTCACGTAATGTTCAGTGTGATTTTTTGATTGTGAACTCTTTAACAGTGCAATGCAGGTATATTTCAGATTTATTTCAGCTCTGTATTTAAAGGTGACCTTTGGTTGAGTCACGTTTTTCTAGATGATTTATGTAGGACCTATTTATCATACGGTCAGAAGATGTCACACATTATGGTGGTAGTGAGTTTACTTTAGCAAGGAATTGTAAACTAAAAAGTGTGCCTGCAGTTAGTTGGATTTGCTCCTGTATGTTTGTGTATTTGAGTGTGTGCATGTCTGTATGTGTGTGTCTGTGGCTACAGGTGCTCTTTGTTTGCAAGAATAGTTTGGATAACACCACCTATGTGGCAAATATTCCATTGCTGTCCCTTCACTGTGCTTAATGTGTGTGTGCACATGTGAGCTTGACTGGCACTGAAATTCAAGCGCCTGTGTGTCCACCTCTGTTACACCGTGCGCTCTTTTCACCATGTGGTGTCCCGTACTCGAATCCGTCGAGCTTGGCAGCCCAGCCCTTTTGCGGACGCTGTTTTGTGAGACGTTTGAAGGTCGGGCCTTTTCATCTTTGCCCTGCGTCACAGAAAGCCTTCTAAAGGGTGGGAGAGGGGAGGTTTTTAGTGTTAAGTTAACTAAACCATCCCCCACCCCATGTGGTGGCTGTGTAAGTACAGCAGTGGTACTGGTGTGGTGTTGTGTGCTCAAGGTGCCGTGCTATGTGAATAAGTCTGCCTGTGGCCTTATCTGAGGAGTGCAGGTTAGACCATAGTCAGACACGTACTTGTGCATGCAAGGGTGTTGGAGCAGCAGGCATTGAGATAAAGGAGGAATGCGTTCTGTTCATTTCCTCACGATGTGTGTGTGCATGTCTGTGTGTTCCACGATTATGCACGACTGGGAAAGGAAAGGGATTCTCAACACTGTCGATACGTTTGAACATCTCGTTTTCAAGGCGGATTTTAGCTCTGCCCGAGTTGCAGGCAGTTCTGGGCATTCTGGGATTGTTGTCTGGTCTTTGTGCTGTTTGCTCTGAGCGCAGATGGAAAGTTTCTATTCACAAAGACATGGATGACTCAGACACTGTGAGAAATTGGCTTGGTGTACCTGATTCTATGGCATTCAAGGCCGTGTGACCAAAACGTTACTGATTTTCACTGGACTGCAGAATCGTGAGGCTTCAGCTGTGGATCCAGTTTCAGGAATTGAAGCAGTTTAAAAACAGGGAACAGAAAGGTGCAGGCTCTGTAGTCAGTCAGAAAATAACGCGTGTCAAGAGTTGTCTGAGTTGTCTTCACTCACAGGTGTTAGGCCTGTGTGGCATCTGGAAGGTGACGTTGGAGTTTATTGGCAAAGGCTGTTCAGGTCTGCACCTGCCGTGTGATTAAATGAGGCCTGCGGTGGACCCACACTGACAGAAAGTCACTGGGGTTGGAAGGAGAGCTTTTGCCAACAATCTCTTCTGAATAGAATGTTCAATTTTTAAAATGAAGCAGCATCTGAGTAACAGAATGACAAGTTAGTTGTTAAAAATGGATTGTGTCAGACTTGGTTGCTTAGGTAAAGAAACAGTTGTCCATTTAATTCAAGTGCAAGTGTGCTGCTGTTTTGTAATTAATCCTGTTTTCTCTGACTCTGACTTACCTACCTCTGGCTTTTTGATGTTTTTGTAAAGGTCTTTGGTTAAAAGTAGTAGCAGGTGACTATCATTTTATAAAGCTCTGCAGTCAGTCACTGTGTTCTATTTAGCCGTTAGAACAACCATGTGAGCTGACAAGTGAAGTGAATGTTCTGTGTATCGCTGTTCTTCCTGTTAATGATGTTGCGTGGATTTCCACATGTCTTAGTCAGATTTAATTCTCTTTCGTCCCTTCTGCATGGTCATTCAACATTGCAGGATTCCAAATGCAGGCACAATTCTTCAGTCACAACTTGCTGCCTGTTTTCTGTCTTAGAAAAAAAAACATTGCAAAAAAAAAAAAACCAAGGAAGAACATCTTCAGTTTTTTTAGTCTGAACTTGTGAAATTGAATTAATGCAACAAAAAGTTTGTCACGAGAAAATCGCTTTCCAAAAAGCCATCATCTCCCAGACGGTCACTGCCATGTTCCAGACAGCCTGAAAGATTAATTGGAGTTTGTTTTATCCTGCTTTTCAGCTTGTTTGTGTTTAATGGAAAAGAGGAATTTTGCTTTTTCATAAAAAAATGTTCTCCGTTAACTAAACACCTCATCTCTTTCAATTATAATGATTTACAGGGAGACAGCTGAACATGATTCAGTGCTGTTCTCTCATTTGTTGGCCAGGGAAAACGATGTTTTGTGCTTCATCTTTCTAGTCCTCCTTTTTGTGTTTTTACACATTGTTAGCCTGTAGCGGCTGGCTACCTTTGTGACTGTGTAGGCTTTCACAGTGCTGCTGTCTTTTACCCATGTCCATTGTGAATCATCTACTTGAAAGGTCTGTGCTACAAGTCTCTGTGGTTGAGAAGGAGAACTGTGATTTGAATGTTTTCATTCAGTTACCCATAAGGCACTGGGGCTGAGGGAAAGGGTGACCACAGTTGAACGATAAAGTGTCTGTCCTCGGAATTGAGCGTTGAGTTCTTGTAGAACGGTCTACCGTTCCTGGGACGTGTTCTTGTTCTGTTTTTGGGACCTGCCTGCTGAGGCTATGATCTGGGGTTTGGGGCTGAACTTGCTCTGCAATGTTGGAGGCTAAGCTGCTTGTGGGAGACAGAACAAGGAAGGTGAAAATATATCTATAAGGAGAATGAGCAGGCCTGATTTTTGTATGTGTGTGCAGGCTGCGACTTGGTTCTCAGGGTTCAGTTTGGCTTGGTCTGGTGGAGACCCAGTGTGCAAAACCTCAGAGCCTTAATACTCCCTTCAGAAATCTTTAGCTGCATGAGTGTGGAAATGAGGGGCGCAGGTCTTGATCTTGGATCTTGGACCGATACTTCTCGTCCAGTGGCAGGAAGGCAGATTATCTGGGTTAGGGTTAGATGTAGGCGTTGATATCGACATGTCCCAGATGAGACTCTTTCCCCAACACACGCACACACATGCACAGCTTGTTCCCTGTCCTCTTCACTGTGGATGGTAGCATAGGCAGCAAAAGCTCAGTATGACAGATTGACTGCACCTTTTTATACAAGACATCACATAGTTAGCATTGTGGTTAAGCACCTGACTGTCAGGGGTTTTGGTTAAGCTTGTCGTGACCTAATGCTTACAAGATTTAACTCATGTACACTTGGGCAAGATGCATAAAATTCCTTAGTTACGTTAGGTCTTTGGGATAAAAATGTCTTGAGAAAGACAGACGTTCCTCCCCTGGCCAGTGGTGCAGTGCTGCGTTGGGAGATGTTCCGTTTGTCCCATCGAGAACACGTTCACACTCCACCTGTGCGCTGTTACTTCATGCGTAAGTGACCAAAAGGTGGGTATACTTTAAATCCATTTTTTGGTGGGTGTATGCTCACATACCTGTGTATGCTCACCACTTCACCTTTGCTCCTGGGCTTTCAGCAGTAAACATTTTGGCCTCAGGTCCAGTCCATTAACACCATAGTAGCTGCTATCCTTCCTTGGTGGTGTTACAGTGGGTAAAGGGGTGAAACTTTATATAGCAAGGATTGTCATTATGAAAGCTTTGTGTACAGAGAAGTAATTTTACCCGTTCTCGACAGCCATGTTCTAATGATGCTGTCTGTGTCAAGAAACCTGAGCAGAATTTTTATTCTGACACTACAGAATATCTGCCTTTCATGAATCTGGGCCACTTTCCATCTCTTCTTTATCCACAATTTCAAAATTCTCTGTCTTCAGCTACAGAACAGAAAAGTAATTTCCAGACTTTATGCTTTCCCGAAGTATAAGATGTTTGTTCCTGTTAGGCTCTGTGACAGTTTTTTTACTCAATTGTGAATTGATCCATCTCCAACAGTGAGCATCTAACTGAAATGATCTTAGAAACTGGATATTCAGGTTTGCATCTGAAAAGGTGCAACGTGTGCTTTTCCGTGCCATTGTTGAACGTTGCTACTGGATGATGGAGGTCATCAGATGCCTCAAGAAATCATCTTTGAAATAATGTTGTAATTGGTGTGTGAGCAGAGCGGGTCGGAGTTTCGTAACAGGGCTGAAGGTGCTTATGTTGAGATTACAGACACAATAGTAATTGACCATACTACAGTAACTGGACTCAAATATTAAGAAGGAAATGCCCAGCTGTGTTTCCTGTCCCCACTGGGCCACCTCCACTAAGGCAGGGTGCATTTCAGTGCCCATTTGACACGATTGCTTGTCTTCCTCCCGGTGGCGTGTGGAGAGCTGCAGGATTTGGATTGGATGCTGTCCTCTCAAGCACGAATGACATTAAATGACAAGGCTAGCTTATTCTGTAGCCGTCTTACTTTCAGACCCTGTTTTTACGGAATTTCGCTTTGGGGATGAATAAAGCATCTGTCTGTCTGTCTGTCTGTCTGTCTGACTGTCTATTCATAACACAAGCAGTCTTGTGAATGTTCTGGAGATAATGGTGGGTCTTTTTAGTTGTTTTTCTACACATTATCATCAACAATAATAGTAGCTGATAATTATATAGAGCTGAATAGGCATACCACCACATGTTGTGGTTAGTAAATTACTTAATTTGTAATGAGTTTTTGCTCTTTTCTTACTTTGTAATTTTTAAAAGTACTATCAAATTGAATTAGGTTCCTGGTAACTATATGGATGGTGGATCTCCTGAATGTTCTGTCTACTTGCTTAGTCCTTTACGAGTCTCCACAGCATCTTCACAGTTTATGGGATGTGTTCATGGTTGACGTCCATTGCACTTGAGGCTGGACGTCCTCTTTCATATTTTTCCTCAACCCTCCTGAGCACAACTGTCTTTCCTGTACAGTTTGTTGTTCAGTATATTGGGTATAAATATTTTTGATAATATAGTGCAGCCCCATCCTGAAATTTGAGCTTACCTGTTTTTCTAGGCCGCTGATCCACTTTGTTGGGTGCAGAGCCCACATTGCTTGGTACAGAATGCCTGTGGTCTGGCGGCTCAGCCGGCCTCATCGCCGCTTTTCACGTCGGCCTACTTTAGCGCCGTCGCTAATCGTTAAAAGGTTTCCCTTGTTTAGTGGCGAGGGGCCCAGCTGGTGCTGTTGGGGTGGCGCCACACATTCCGGCCCAGATTGCATCAACCACAGGAGAATTCTTCTTTTGGGTTTGGCTGAATTTCCGAACTGGTACCCCAAGACCCCAGGGTGGTTAACGAGAGGCAGCACGGTAGTGATAATTGCTCATTAGCGTTTGCTGGAAACCCAGATTGGTCAATTTTTCTTTTACTTCCAAGAATAAATAATTGCTTCCATCCAGTGTTTGTAATACACTTTTTATGGTTTTTTTTGGCTTTTATTTAATTTGAGGGCTGTTTTCTGTTATTGGATATTTCCTGCACATGGTTTTCTCCAGATGTGCTTGTGTAGCTGTTCAGTGTATGCTCTGCTGCAATATCGACTGTCTCAAGGTCGGTGAATGTGCCAAGACTAATCGGTTATTGTTAAAGGCATTTAGTAATGCAAAACATGTTACAGACACTACCCGATAGATGCACCCGGCCGACGGCGCCGACCATAGCAGAGACATTATCTTAGAGGCACAGATTATGTTCATCCATCAAATGTGAAAATGTCTGCTCATTAAAACAAGTTTTAATTACATCTTGTTTTATTGATGTTATTTTACAGTAGCATCAATAGTTTAAATAGTAGTTTAAACTATTACAATAGTTTAAAAAAAACACATTCTTGTTTATGCTTCAATTTAGTATGGTTTTGAGAAATTTGATCTCTCTCATGCTCTTCCTGTAATGAAAGGTTCTTTATGCATTTATTTTTGTGACCTTGTGACTAAATGACTTGCGTACATAAACGCTGTCGGATGAAAACCGTTTCTAATAAATGTCTCCCTTGTCCCTGACTGGAAGGCTTCTGTTATTGTCCCAAAATGTCTAAAGTGTGACTTTGATGTGAAAGTCCACACACGTGCTGAACACTTGGGGAAAAGGCTCAAACACTGGTGCACATATGTTGAGCCTCTTGAGTTTGTGTTAGAGTTTTAGACTTTTTAAATCAGTGTGTAACTCATCCCACGTGCGAGTGAATGATTTTTAGTCCGCGCTGTGTGTGATATTGACACAGTGCATGAGAGGCGGTAATGTCAACATCCAACAGCAACGTTTACTTTAAAATCCCTGGGAATCACTGTGTTAATTTTGGAAGTTAAATCTGAAATTAAGAAGACCTAATTTAAGTGCAGTTTAGAGGCACTAAGTGCTCAGTGTAGCCTGACATGTATTCACATGTATACTGTCTGGAATATGACTTTTTTTGAACAGAGGGTCACTCAGTTGTCCCACGTGGCCACAGGGTGGTACCTTATATTTTTGGATTTTAGAGGAACCTGCCAATAGAATACCAGACTCAGTTGGCTAGTGCCTGGTGATGTTAAAGGTGTGTAGGAAGGAAAGTGTCTTAACACTGACAAGGCGAAAAACCACTATGTAAGTTCTTAATTTTGAAAATGGGGTTCTTTGTGAAAGTTTATTTTCTTTAGGGCTCACAACCATCAAATAAAATCTACCATTCCTTAAAAAAAAAAACTGAATACCTGTGAAAACTTTGAAATATTTTAGAAATGTAATATCACATTCTTGTTTCTATAATGACGGTTTAAAAATGATTTTAAAAATTGTATTAATGAATCTAACGGGCAGACATTTGTATGGCTCTAAGGCTTAGAGGTAGGGTTTTTTTTAGTACATTGATCTGAAATGGCAGATGCCGCCCCGCCCCCTCGTTGCCATGGAAACGGAGCCCTGGTTTTACTCCTGCTGGTCCTCTGTGGTCCATGCTTAGTCATTGCTGGCTGTGCCTCTTCCTGCCATCTCAGCTCTGAGTGGGGTGTGCGTATGGGGGGAGGTGTTGGCACCCCTCGCCAGCCTTGTTTCAGCTCGCTGTGTCCCCTCCCCGCCTCTGACCTCGCGGACTAGTGGAGCGGTGCCATCAGTGCGCCCTGGGACGCTCTTTGCAATTTGCCGATGTCGAGAGCGTGTGTAACGCAATCCGATGACACTTGGGGATTTTTCGAGATGAAACGTTCCTCTGAAATGCAGCACCTAATGGGACTGGGGCAAGGGGAGGGGTGCGGTGGAGAAGCTCAAAGCAGCGGAATTGGATACCCACAATCCATAGCACAAATAAAGAGATGTTTATCAACAGTCTTTCATGAGAAGCAACATTTTCATTTCAAAGGAGGTAAAAGCGATGTCCCCTCTGGGTGGTTTCAAAATATTTTTTTTTTTTGGCCAAACCTGTAAAAGATAGCTAATGAATTATTATGCGAAACGAAAAAAAAAGGTGTCCTGTTTGTGCATGTCTTTGTCCTTGATCAGCTGCAGCTTCACCTGACCCTGCAGAGCTTGTTCAGCTCCAGTTTGTGAATAAATGTGCCTGTTTCAGCATGTAGTGATCCCACATGTGAATGCTAACGAATGTTCCGTGCAAACGGACACATTGCCCTGCTCTGGAATCACCTCATATTTATTCATTGGCAGAGGGGTTTATGCAACGTAAACGTCTTACCTTTTTTTAACCCTTATGCAAGTCTGCTGATTATCTTTCTCCTGAGAGATGACAGTACATAACATGATGACAAGCCCCTTAAAAGGAATTCCACCTAAAAATTACCCTAAGCATTATGTCCACATGTTATTGGAAGCTGCACGGTCTTTGAATGGAGATCAGCCCTGTGTGTTTAATGAAAAAGATCTGTCGAGTATGTCACCAGACAAGGTTTTGCTTGTTGCTTTGTTTCATAAATCTATGGAAATCAGTACTCCTAGTCGCCCTCTTTGTCAGTGGTTTTCACTTGTTAAATCAACATTTGTCGTATTGCTGCATTTCACAGCCGTGAACAGCAGAGAGCCGCTGCCTTTACAGATTTACTGCACTCTTAATTATTGAACGCAAAGCACTGCATGAAATCAGCATTACTTTAGGGGGATGTTTTACGCAGACAAGGAGAACACAGCAGTCCAGCGGATGGGGTGGATGCTCTCTTCATGGCGTGAAAGGAGACCTGTCGGCGGACACAAATCTTGTGGTGAATGAGACCTCGGTCAGCTTTTTGTGCTGGTCTCTGGGAGAGGCTGCGAGGTCCACAGGTGTCTGCAAACAGATTTCTGCTGAGAGCGATGGAACACAATCCGGCTTTCTTTGCTGGACAGGATAGAAGTGAGCCGTAGATCTTCTGGAGTGTGGGCGGGGTAGGTGAGGAGGTGGATAAAAGTCGACGTGTGAGGTAGATGAGGGTGGCAGATGGAAGCGTCGCATCTGTTTTGTTGGTGGTGCGGGGGGGGAGGTGGACTTACCGGGACAATGCTAGAATACCCAGAATACATGGAAACACTGATTGTGCCATAGAGGATCCCAGTGTGCCCCTCCAACTCCCCCCACCTGCTTGATGTGACTGGGACACTGAGCCACTCATAGCCCTCTTTAGCCCCCTGTGGCAGATCTGTCTCTTAGCCCAGAGCCTGCTTACACCATCTCACATGGTTTCAAGTTTGGCTGTGCTGTAGATACAAGTACTGGTTCTAGCTGCCTAAAGAGTACAACGTTATTTTTAATTTACATGTTTTTCAGGTTTTGTTACATTTTGGTAAGGTGACTTTATGCTGCAATATTGTTTTTTGGTGCTAAAGAATGTTGTTTTGTAAATAAAGTGAAGGATGTACTGTGTTTTTGTGTTTGTTAAGGAGGCTTTGCTATCAGGACAGTCGTCTTGCATAGCTGGGGCGACTTGCTTTGAGTGACTGTTAGAATGAAGCCCCCCCTCCATTCCAAATGTCCGACTTTCAGAAGCAGGAGCTGAGAGAGCGGTGCCGGTTCTGGCCTGGTGTGGGAAGCCTTACCCACAGATAAGAGCTGAGTGACAGATCTCTTGGATGCTGTGATCTTTTTCCACTACCTACACGGTTCACAGTGGTTAATAGTGAATCTTAGGAGAGGAGGTTGCATGGGGCTTGGGGTGAGGTCTTGTGGGGTATTCTACTGATCACACCTCACCTGTACCAATGCATAGAAAACACACCACATTAAACGTACAGCTCAAGAGGACAAGGGTAGCATGTGAGCTTTCTAAAGGCATTGCCTCACTAAAATATACAGCTTCATAACTGCATAAATCTGTCATATATTTATAAAGATAGCTAAAGGCATTTGTGTTTAGTGAATTTAGTGGAAATAAATCATTTCCTAGACTGTAGAGAACAGTTTATCTTTAAGAGGGTGGAATGATGGTTGAACTCCATATCTAAAGAGGTGGTTACAGTGCAGCACTTTTCACCATAATTGAGGTTAACTGGTTTGGTTTTCCTCAGCGATTGTTTGGCTGAGCTTTTCATAAATGTAATAATTATAGACTGCAGTTATCGTTGCACACATAAGCAAAATACAAGTGGGCATATGATCGCATTGTTAAGAACCTGTAAAATCAGCAGGCGCGCTCGTATTTATAAATCACTACCTCCGCAGCGCGCTGGTGACGATGTATAGACAAGGGAAATCATCTGAGAAGGCGTCAGGTGGAATTATATTCTCACTCACAACAAAAATGCTTGCGCAGGTAATGTGAAGAGAAGTTGCCCCAATATCATGGCTGAGCGACGCAGTTTTTGCATGTTTAATAGTACTGTCGCTGAGATGATGTGGCTGCCGTCTAGGAACCTCGCTTTGTATTAACCGTAGGTAACTAGCCTGCGTAGCCGGAGTTAGCTTGCCGCTTACGCATGCAGTAACTGCGCAGGTGGCGTTGGCTTGCCGCTCAGTCTCATGATTTATAGCAACGCTACTTGCTCATTCTGTTTATAATATTAAATTATTAGGTATGCAAGAGTTGAAACATGTCTCTGTGGTTTGCATTGTGGTTTAGGAGACATGGTTTCGATCCAGTGTGGTTTGTATTCAATGTTTAAAAAAGATTCAATTTCCAATACATTTCCTAAATTTATTTTCTTAAAAGTAACACGTTTGGTGTTTTGTAGGTCCAGCCTATCGCCGCCGCCACTCACCATATTTGGTTTTTCCTGATCAAACTAGAAATAACTTGCAAAGTGTTAACCAGCTATTGATTGGCTGCAGCTCTCCCATGGGTGACGTTCACACAGAAAATGCCTTTATGTTTGTTTTTGTGGCTAAGTTAGCTGGTATAAAAAATTTTTTAAGGAGAAATCACAATGACTAAAATTACAAATCATAACCATTATAACTGTGGTGTGGTTTGTTTTGAAAAATTAGGTTGTTTTCCGGGAGCTGTTGCATATAGCAAGCAATAAGAGATGTCAAATTTCATAACCTTTGTTAGTGGTTAGCTATAATTATAATATTCCATTCTGGCATAGGCATTCTGGTGTTGTGCTGCTAGATGAATAATTCTCTTTGTCTCTGTCTCTTTCAGTTAATAAACATAAACCCTGGATTGAAACGACGTACCATGGCATTGTTACAGAAAATGATGACAAAGTTCTTCTGGACCCACCGTTGATAGTGCTGGACAAAGATGCACCCCTGCGTTATGCCGGTAAAACTTTTTCATTTTCATTCATTTAAAAATATTTCTTTTAGTTTTTCAACCTCCACAAACCAGGGATGGATAGACGTAGTTTGCCTTTTAATCTTCAGTGATTCCAATGTTAAATTGCTCAGTTGCTTCACAAGCGTGGCCCGCCCCTTCTTTGTGTTTGGCATGGCCCTTACAGTTGAACACAGCTGTCCTGCCGTCTGTACTGGACTCCGCCTCTGGCTCCCCAGGTCACAAGGAGAACACACACACAGCAGTATGTGCTGCCAAATATGCAGAATTTGATCCAGTATTATACTGAACCATGTGGCTATTAAGGGGAGATACTCTAGCACATTAGGGTCAATACGCCCTTGTGAGTTTGCGCACTGTGTCTCATGAGCTCCAAATGAGGAGTTAAAACCATCCAAGGACAGTGAAATAACAACCCTGTTTTTCTCAGTCAAGCTCCGTGTATGAAAATTAGAAATAAGAAAGAGTATCATGGGAAAACATGTCAGAGTAGCTCAGGCTAATGTACAATTGTGTTTTAAATAAACTGTCAGAGAATGATCCAAATATTGGTGACATGTTGTCGGGTAATTACTCAAAAATGGTGCTGATTTTTGTCGCTCTCAAAACCTGTGCATACTCAGATTGTACCACTTTTGTTCACTGAGGCAGTGTGTACATATTCAGTTTGTATTTTTATCATTTAGTGAGGGGATTTGTGTATATGCTCAGTCTGTACCACTTTCTTTATGAGTGGGGTGTACAAACCAAGACTGTGACACTCTTATTTAATGAAGGATGAGTTTAAATACTCAGACATTACCAGCTGATCTGCAAAAAGATGCTCTCATCTCAAGTTTTTGCTTTGAAAGATTTGCCCTGTCA
Source organism: Chitala chitala (assembly GCA_025773905.1). Classification (NCBI taxonomy): domain Eukaryota; kingdom Metazoa; phylum Chordata; class Actinopteri; order Osteoglossiformes; family Notopteridae; genus Chitala; species Chitala chitala. The sequence continues at coordinate 32,631 of JABJVR010048154.1, forward strand.
CAAGCGGGATGACACAGGACGTCTGTCACGTCTTCACTAGTTGGGGAAAACTTTTATACTGGTATATGTTGCTCTAAAACACTTGCTGTGAAGAAATTGATTAGCTAAGTAATTGAAGCATGTCACGTTAGGGCCTACTTTGTTTTTCTACGCTGTCCAACATTTGCACGGTACAGCTATGGAGCTAAAAGAGTATCAGAACATTTCACAAATATAAACATAAAATTCACAATATTTATAGTCACAAATGTGTACAAAACAATTCACAAATGTGTAATGCAGTATACACAAGTATACATAAAGTCACAAATTCTCACAACATATTCCGAAAATAAATGCAAAATTTGTATTTAGAATGTATTAGTGGACATTGTCAGCATTCTTGCACGTGCATTCGTGAATTTTTTTGACTCTGTTCTATGCTGGTGATTCACAAACATGAGTAGTGATCTCTCGCTTGTGGAAGAGACTAACATTACTATGTTATGGCATAATAGTAGTGCTGTTCCACAACACCTTGAGTGTTTGGCAATACATTATTATATGTATTTTAACTCTAAATTACAGTAGTCTTTTCAATTTACATACACTTACTTTGGTTTGTTGTAACTTATTTATATAAAAATTGAGAGCATCAAGCTTTGATGGTATGTATTCATGCTATATATATTTGCACTAAGGATTACATGTGATCTGAAATGTGATTGTTATAAAACAAAACAAATTTTCTTCTGTCTTTTTCTAATGAGGCAACATCCAGATATATCTGAATGCATTATTATGTGCACATCAGGCCTAACAAACAGCAGAAACGTGTTGTAACTTTGTCACCCAGTGCCACAACAGTACAAAAATCTCTAATCAGGTGGTGTAGTCCGTGACAAACCAGTTGAGGGAAGCAGACGAACTCAGGCAGGCTTTGAAGTGGCAATCATCCAGTTGACAGATTTATTAAGAAATGAAATGCCTGCTGTAAACACATTACCTCACACATGAGCCGCTTTGCACTCCTTACAGCAAGAGCCACTTCAAATTGGAAAAATAAACATTGTGGAAGTGCAAACAGCCCTCTGATTACCCCAGGTTAGTTTAGTCATGTCCAAATCAGATGCATTCCACAGGGAAAGCTACAGTTTAGCAACATTTATGATTGTAGGGAGGGCTCGAGTGTCTTGATCAAGGACACACCTGGTGGGCAGCCTGAGATTCAAACCGGGAGACTGTCGGATCCCGGCCCGATGTTCTAGCCATTGAGCTGTCAGGCCCGGCAGGTTAATCCTCTTTAACCTTTTGTTAGGCTGTTCTTGCACTTTAGTTTCTCCAGATGATGGAGACTGGATGGTTGTTAATGACTTAATTGATCCTATATGGTAAAACACTTGCTTTACTTCCAAAAAATATGATGAGCTGCAAATGGTCTTCAGATGTTATGTACTCTACAGTCTGCTGATCAGTGGCAGACATTGTGGAATGATTCTTATGTCATAATTGAATGCCATTTGTCTTTTCCGCAAGACAGCAGTCAAGTCACTCGTATTTGTGAATCACCTGTGCAGAACAAGTCTCAAAAATAAAAGAAAAGAAACACAAATGCACATGAAGGAATACACAGATGTCAAAATATGTACACAAATATGAACACAAATTTTGTATGTGTTTGTGGAAATTTGTGGAATTTGTGATTTTGTAAATTTATGCATACTTGTATATTGCATTACGTTTACCTGTGGATTGCCTTGTAAGCATTTGTGGCTCTGTAATATTTGTGAATTTCATGTTTATATTTGTAAAAAAAAATGTGCCGCTGTTTAGCTCCATAATAGCCCCCAGTAGGATTAGCATGTTATGGTTGTGTTTAATACAAACACCCATTAAGGGGACTGTGCTTTTCAATTCAATTACAGTGGCTTTGATTAACTTTTTATGAATGGTATGCTTTATTTTTGCATCAGAACACTCTTGTTTGATCAGCCACGGTATTCACAGCCTTTGCGGTGTTGATGTCACCTTTTCCTTGTACCCAGAATGCATCCTTTTGCTGTTTGTATTTTTATTTGGAATTCTTTCCAGCACATCCATCTGCTTTGGCAGGTAGCTGTTCAGTTTATCTTCCAATATATCTAATCTCCTCTCTCATGAAAGAAGTAAGTGTGTATGGGGGGATATATTCTGGGAAATGAATGACAGGTAGGGAGTCTTATTGCCTTATCACATAGGCATGATGTGCAACTGGTTTTCAGAATGCTGTATTTCACATTCAGGATACCTAACTGGTATTGACTCTAGTAGAGATGTTACCAGTTAACCGGTCAACCGTTAACCGCCGAAGAACAAGTTGTTCAACCTATGCTATTGGTTAAAAAAAATTTACTGAATTTACATTAAAGTTTACCAGTAGATACCTGAAGCAGTGGTTTTATCATTTATGTTATAAAAATGTTTGAGTCATACATGGTTGTAAATTAATAATACATAAACGTAGGCTGTACAAAAAATATAATTTAAAATGAACCAGGTTGCCAGAAGGGACGTCTGTATGGGACCGTTTTGATGGACATAACTGTATGGTAGAATGTAAAAATGCAATGGGGCATTTAAATTCGAAAAATATTATCAATGCAACACCTCATCAGCAATAAACATTCACAAATTCTGACAGTTAAAGGACAGCCAACACGTCCATCCATAGAGAACAGCAAATCTGCATTAAATGTTAACAAGGAGGGACGGGCCTGTTGTGGTCACAGCCAATGAGATCGCTGATGACCTGGAAAACAAATGTGGCAAAAAATGCCATGGCTTTTTCTTCAGAAAGAAAATCACTGATGTCAGGTAAATAACATGAAAAGTGAAGTGGATAACTGTTTGAGTGGTGTCTCACCACTTCTAGACCTGTGTCTACTACAGTGGTGGAAAATTAACAGGTCGTGATACTCATGACATATACAACTGGTGAGACAGTTTGTGCATGGCTGAGACATCTGTGCCTTCAGAGGGGGCATTTTCCACTCCCTCTGTGACAATTATTAAAGATGAAGACCAAAAATGATATTTTCCTTCAAGCTGAAAATGTTAATAGCAGCTTTGATTAACTTGTTGCTTGTTATAGGAGCTGACTAAAAGCATTATAGTGGGAAATAAGGTTTAAAGCATTATTGGTTTTGAAATCATTTTTAAAATGAGAATATGCATGATTGTAGGCTTGTCAGTTAAACAGTTAATCATTGGCCATTGAAAACCGGTTGTTGGTCAAGAGAATAAAAAAAAAAAAAAATTTGTAGATCTAATTTCTACACACAGTTATCTGCATGTCTGTACATGCATATTCCACCTGTCCTTGGACCGTCTGTTAAATTTGGTCTGATGTTTCTACTCAGACAAGCCTTTAACTGAGCACCCAGTGTCCAATTTAGTCCTGTTGCCAGGCGCATATACTGTTCTTCTGGGAAGGTGGGGGCTAGCAACCTTTTAAAGAATAACAACTCAAAATACTACATTATTGCAGTTGCTTTCAGTGGCTCTGTGTACCAGTAAAACGTTTTCACCAATACTTTCACCACAAAAAAAACACCTTCATCTGATGACTGCCATGTAAATGGGTTGTGTCACATAATATTATGAACATGTAACAAAGATGACAAACAGAAAGGCATAAAACTTTGAAGCACAGATACTTAAAATGAAACCATAGGGAGCTAGCATAGGAAGGTGAAGCTATTCTGTTTTGTGAATCTGCGAATGTATTCGACCCAAACGGAATACGATTGTCTACATCTCGGAAACCACGAGCAAATCAAGGCTTGACAATGAGGTAGAGCATTCTGGGTAACAGATGCTTGAGGGCATAGGCTCTGCTACATGCTGGGCGCTGTCCTGTCCTCTCTGCAGGAGACTCTGACCGGCCTGTTTCGTCATGTTGCGGTTTTCCAGCGCGCAGACTGCGCCGCTGTCCTGATAACACCAAATGTAGCAAGCCTGTCTGTGTGAATGCCGTTCTCCCCTAATCTCTGTCTGTGTTACTGACCCGGCCTTATCTTCTCTCCCCTTCTTGTAGAGAGTTTTGAGGTGACCTTCACCAAGGAAGGTGATGACTGTGCACTTTCTATTGCCTCTTTTAAACGGTCGTATTAACCCACTAACTCCAAAGGCATCAGCACTTCACACAAGCTCTCCTCCTATGTCCTGGAATCTCCTCCTACTCTTTTGGTTGTTCTTGGTTTGTTTTGCTTTTGTTTATGTTTTGTTGTACCCGAAAGCTGCAAATAAACCACGACTGGATGAAGTTTTGTGTTGTGGGGAAAAGAAACTGAGAAATATCCATGCATGAGGCATCCGTTTGGTAGAAACTTAAAAACACACAGCGCCAATTGGCTGTGTAATAGTCTGAGTAATTGTTTTGTCAGTTAATTAGCTACCTGGTAAAGGGTTTTGCCTAACAAGATTTGTGTGTATTACATTTTATGGTTTACATGTCTTTATAAAAAATCCCACTGAAACTGTTTAGGGCCTGAGAATATTTAAGACCCTCTCAAAGGGGTCCAACAGCAATGCCCATCCTTAGAGTAGAATCCAGTAGATTTGTGCTCCTAGATCACATCCCTTTTTGAGTGCTGTAACTGTGGCCATAGTTGTGTATTCATTGGCTGTCGTTGAAGGAGTGTAGAGCAAAATCCAAACGTAGTGAATTGGTGATGCTAATATTGACTTGATTATGTTACTTCTTGCTTACTTGCCTGTTATTTAACCTACTTGTAAAATTCTCTGCCAGTGGCCAGCTTTGAGTATTTGTAAAATTCAGATTTTGTTTAGTATCTCATAACAGAAAAAACACTCATGTCTCAGAATGAAGTCTGAAATAAATAGATCTGGACTCTGATTATCGTTGAATCGATAGCAGGAGGATTTTGTATAACAAAGATACGTTTGGCCATTGTGCCAATGTAGCTAAATTAATGTAGTTAAGTAGTGAACTCCAGTTGTACTCGTAACTGGAATGATCTGTTGTTGCTTCACACTCGCACGTGAGCTCCAGTGCTACCCTTCTGGCTAGGGCCCCCCCTTACTGATATCAGTGCCCCTTTGGCCAGGAGTATGATTATATTCCACTGTGGATGTCAAACAAATTGATATTTCTAACCCCAGGACTCATCCAGTGCTTTCGTTTGACCCCCTCTGTATGGTTCTGATTTTGTTCTTTTGGTTTATGGAGGACTCTGGGGGGGGACAGTCACCGTTGCACAGGAAGACTTCTGTTTTTTATGTCGAAGGCTTTTTTCCAGAAGTTTCTTACAGCACAATGGCTAAGTGTTTTACAGTTGTAGTTAATTAACTGATACTGAGGTGTTTAAGGCAATTGATGATTTTTAAAATAACGTTGGACCGTTTTATATTAAAAGTTAGCAAAACAACCCTTGTAAAACAACCCTTCAGCAGTGACCTTTGTTTCCTTCCGTCTTCCTGTTTACTATTGCACAATTAAGACTGCTGCCTCTGACAGCCTTCTGTAGGCTCCTGTTTAGATGAGCAGAGATGTATCACTTAATTCGCTGATCATGGCTTTTGACTCCATTGTACCTGTAGTGTGAGCACTTCATCCCTGTGAAGGACTCCTGTGGAAAGACTGCCTGTCCGCTTTTGTCACCGTTTTCACCTGCATGACTGGATGCGATGTGATCATGTGATCATGTGGCTCGGAAGCAGCACCCAGCCCCAATGCTAACTGAGATTCCTGACCACCCTCCCTTTCCTCCTCCTCCTCCTCCTCCTCCAACCCCACCCCCACCACCAACAGCACTTGCACATCCTCAAGCACAGTGCCTCTGGCTTCCTGTTCCACAAATTTCACCTGTGTAATGTGTGTGTTTTATTTTTATTTATCTGTTTGTTTGTTTGTTTATTTTATTATTATAATTTGTTTTGCATAAATGATTTTATGGCCTTGGGAATATGTTTGTTAAAGTTTTATTTACTGCTCTTGATGTGGTCATGCTGCTAGTGGTGTTTGTTGTTACTTGTTCTAACTTGGTGTACCAGTAGCTAATTTGTACCCCACCCTGCCCCCCAGGAGAGATCTGTGGCTTCAGAGTCCATGGGCAGAACGTGCCCTTTGAGGTGGTGCTGGTGAACAGTTCCACGGGAGAAGGGATGATCCGGGCCAAGGAGAGGTTGGACTGTGAACTGCAGAAGGAGCATACCTTCTCCATCCAGGCCTATGACTGCGGAGAGGGCCCTGATGGGGGCAACATGAAGAAGTCCCACAAGTGAGTGTGTGTGAGTGTGTGTGAGTGTGAGTGTGTGTGTGTGTGGGGGGGTGTTATTATAGTATCAAGATAAGAAGTAGTGCAGGTATGTGCCTGGTCCAGCCAGTTTACCTGAACTGTTCTGCAAAAACAGCTGTTTTAATTGGTTCAGGGCCCATCAAGAGTGATGCATGTTGCTAAGTGACAGTAATGTAATGACAGCATGAGCCAAAGCAAGGTAAAAGCAGGCAAATTCAAATGTGTACATAAATAAAAACAGAAGGGTTTTGTGTGGTGTAAAGTCAGTATATGATATTGGATCTTACTTTAATGGTTTAGCAGATGCACATCACCCTAGTTAACAATATGCATTTTTATATGTGATGCAGCTGTGATTTCGTGGTGTTCATGTCATTTACTCAAGGTTGGTGGCTCAAGTCTGAGAACTTTGGCATCGGTACCATTAGCAATTTTCTTAGTCAGGATTTATCTGGTAAAAACATTCGACTGTACAGTAATCTGTGTGAATAAAAACTGGACAAGTATTCTTACTGAGAAACTTTTCAAGAGCATTTTCTTCAACTCAGTTCCTGTTTTCATTGTTGTGGATACAAGTATGCAGTAATAGCCACGTCAAACCCGATGGTATGTGACCACCGCTAATCCCATTAATCCTGACGCGAGGTTACCCAATTTCACCCTTCTGCTTGTGGGATTAGAGGGTGTGCCGTACGTCTCAGTTGCTCAGGCTCCACAACATAATCATGTTTTTTGGAGTGTTTGTAAAGCAGATAATATAAAATCAAAGAAATCCTTCATGCACAAACAGATAAAGCAGTCTGGAAAGTCCAGGAAGCAGGACTGAAGATGTTGTGGTGTGTTACGCTCCCTTCATTAACCTGCTTGCCACCTGATGTTTAATCCCACCCGAGGGCTCTTTTGCCCTCACCCACAGCCACAATGTAGCCAACACACACGTGTTGTTCTAAACTGCTGAATTGCTGCTGTGCGGCGTGGTTCCGAGGGCGTGCCGCGTGCACTCCTTACTGTTTTCCCTGTGCTTTTGTCCCGACGCTGCTCACCATGACCCACCGCTGCAGAGCCACCGTACACATCCAGGTAAACGACGTGAACGAGTACTCGCCGGCATTCAAGGAGAAGTCGTACAAAGCCACGGTGATCGAAGGCAAGACATACGACAGCATCCTGAAGGTGGAGGCTGTGGACGCCGACTGTTCATTTCAGTTCAGTCAGATCTGCAGCTACGAGATTGTCACCCCTGATGTGCCCTTCACCATTGACAAGGACGGTGAGAGCTGAGGAGGGGGTTGGCAAGGAGGTGGGGTGGGTGGCCGGACTTTACCGGTACACGGTGTATTCTTGCTTTTAATGGTCATCGAGGTCTGGGTTTATCGACTTTTGGATGCGTTTTCCTCTGTGAGCTATAAGAATTGATCTGTGTAAATTAAGAAGCCGTATCGGCGCGCCCTCTGAAACACAAGGGCGCTTGTCTTCAGTGCACTCTATTTTCTGCTTTGAGATTTGATCTGCATTGATCCTTTGGGGTTTTTTGTTCCTCCCGTGTTGCCTTAACTCATCCTTCTGCTCAGCAACAGCTTTGCTTAGGACCTCCTGAAGCCGAAGGGAAAGTGAGAGTGCAGGCCATCGACGTTTAAACATTTCCTCTCTCACGACCAGGCTACATCAAGAACACGGAGAAGCTGAACTATAGTAAGGAGCGCGTGTACAAGCTCACAGTGACCGCCTACGACTGCGGGAAGAACCGCGCCTCCGAGGACGTGCTCGTTAAGATCAGCATCAAGCCCACCTGCAAGCCGGGCTGGCAAGGTAACAAAGGCTCCCTGGCCCTCTGAGTGCTACAGCACAGCACCACTCTACACAAGAGGTGACACGGTCTCTCCATTATGTCCCAGGGAAATAGAGAACAGCTCTTTTATGTTTACAAAGCATGCTGAATGTCACAGATAAAACACCTAATCCTGTACAGTCACGGCTGACTAAATGAGAACTCTGTTCTTGTCCTGTTTTGGATTACTTCCCTATAATTTGCCTTATTTTCTTTTCCCTGTTCTGCTGTTAAGGCTGGAACAAGAGGATCGAGTATGAGCCTGGCACAGGAAGCTTGGCGCTGTTTCCCAGCGTACACCTGGAGACCTGTGGGGAGCCAATCAGCTCTGTCCAGGCCAAGGTCGAGCTGGAGACCAGTCACATAGGGAAGGGCTGTGATCGGGACACTTACTCTGAGAAATCCCTACACAAGCTGTGTGGTGAGTGTGTTCTGCCCTACTGCTGCTTGGTTTTTATCTCTTCATCATTCTTTGTAGACTTGTTTTTTTGTTAGTCCAAAAATACATGGCTTTGTTAAAATATGGGATTCTTTTATGTTTTTAATTGCATTCTGTTTTAACTTGTTTTTTATCTTGTATTGCTGAATCAAATGTGGGTGGTCTGTACATGTGGAACAAAACTGGCACAGCTTGCCCAGGGGTGGAGGAGGGGAATTGGTGTTAAATGAGTCAGTGTTTGCCCTACTTACCTGCCAGGCACCTGCAGCGAGGGGTGTTATCTCTCAAGTCAAAGTTGGCTGTCTTGTGCCATGCCACCCATTGTGACAGATAAACTCAACAGCTCAGATCAAGTGGGTTCAGCTCACCTTTCCACAGTAATATAGCTATGATTGCCCACTCAGTTATGTAGGGAATTGAAAATGCTCTATAACGGGGCATTTCAACAATGTAACAGCAATGAATGTGTCTTTGCACGACACGGTAATTGATTGGCGTGCTGTTGTGGGCCATTGGACTTGACTGAGAATCTCTGTTTCTGTTTGTGATTCTGTGACATTCTTGTATGTCCTGTCATGGATGATTTTGTTCCAATCCACTTGCAAACCTTTGTGTTGAATGGCAGGGGCCAGCCCTGGGACAGTAGAGCTTCTCCCAGCACCAAGCAGCACCTCCCAGTGGACGGCAGGCCTTCCAACTGACAATGGGCACGACAGTGACCAGGTGTTTGAGTTCAATGGCACACAGGCGGTGAAGGTGCCCACAGGTCTAGTGGCGCCCAGCCTGGACCAGCCCTTCACCATCTCAGTGTGGATGCGCCACGGACCCGGAGCTCTCGAGAAAGAGACCATCCTGTGCAACTCCGACAAAACAGGTAGGCCCACGTAGAATAGCCTCTATGCACTCCCTACCTGAGGACAGGGCAGTTAAAGCCAGACCAAGCCAATTAGAGTCAAAGACACTGACGTCTGCAGACAAAACTCTGATTGGCTAACAAGATACACCAATAATACCATCATTATTGCACTCCCTCCAATCTTCATGTAGACTTGCCATAAAGGATAGTGAAACCACAACCTGACATCTCACTGATATCATCAAACAAGGTCTCACTTAAGGTGCGTACTAAATGCACAGTCAGACTGCGATTTGACTGCTTTTTAAGACGTAAGAGGGGTAAGTATTGCTGTCAGAAATACTATTTTTCCCAGTTCAGTGTTAGGCTGTGTCAGTGTGAAATGACACTGAACACACGCTGCACTGATCATTCTCTAGCACAGCACCTAAGCTGGGTCACATGGTTGAGAGGGAGGCTCATTTTAGCCACAGATAAGGTGTTACACAGGTCATTCCTGTAATGAACAGAACCACATCCTGTTGTGGACCTTTTCACTAGTACGGGACCTGAGCACAAAATAGAGGTCAGAAACACTTTAAATTAAAGTTCACATCCTTCCAAACAGTTGCTCACCTTCAGTGACTGACTTTTTTTATTGAAGCCACAAACCACAAAAATTACAAATTCATTACCAGGTTTTTTTTTTTTTTTGCGTTTCTCAACATCGGACCGCTCAAAACAAGCACGTCTGCCAGCTCTTGTATCTGTATCACAGAAATTGTATTCAGTAGAAGAACACTGTTTTGCAGAGGTACATTAGATTAACAGTATTAGATTTAAAAGAATGTTTTGGAACTTGGTTTGTGCGCCTTTTCCACACAGCTGTAAAACTAGTCAAGGTCTTTCTTTAGCCTTCTAAACGTTGTGTTCTGAATCGCTGCTGAATCGTTATGCTCTCCTATTGGTGAATAAAAGCTTGTGTTCCACTTCGGATGAGTGGGACTAATCAGCCATGGTATCATGGCTGTCTGCTATGTTGTTGCTGCTCTGGCCTGTTTGGCAGCTGTAAATCTGAGGATTATCACCAGAGAAAGTCACTTGATTCCTTCAGTGGCAGTTGGCTATTGTACATGGTGTCATTGTTATTCTGATAGCAAAAGATGAATGAGCGGAAAATCAACGTAAACCAGATTGGCAATTGGCATGCTTCCTGGGGATCTAGGAAGGTGTGTAAGAATTGTGGGCAGCTGAGTAGTAAATTGAGTAAACTTGGATGAAAATAAAACGGTAAATCATTATAAAATGTAAAGTGGGAGCTTCCCATCAGGTTCTTACCTCAGTTGGTCCTGTCTCTCTTGTTTCTGGCAGAAATGAACCGACACCACTATTCACTCTACACCCATAACTGCCGCCTGGTCTTCCTGTTGCGTCAGGAGCCGTCTGAATCAGAGAACTACAAACCAGCTGAGTTCCACTGGAAACTAGACCAGGTGATCACAACACTGATCTGATGCCTTATGTCCATGTGCAAAGAACATTCATTTATCTGCTGTGCAAGTCATATGAAAACAAGGAAGTTAATGTCAGGCGTCCGAACACGTCTGTAAGAAATGGATGAGGCCCAGGAACTGGACCCTGAAGTCTGAATGTTGCAAACTGTGAGCAGGAACTTTGCTGGGAATTCTCAGTATAAGATGACCTACCTTATTAACCACTGGGCCATCTGCCAATATCCAGGTGTGTGACAAAGAATGGCATCACTACGTGCTCAACGTCGAGTTCCCTTCAGCCACTCTCTATGTGGACGGCGTGTCCTACGAACCTTTTCTCGTCACGGAGGACTATCCCCTGCACCCTACCAAGCTCGAAACACAGCTCACTGTTGGTGCCTGCTGGCAAGGTACGTGGGCACGCCTGGCAGTTTGAGACCTAAAACGGTTAACATGAAGATGGGCGCTTTCTATAAGTGATAGTGCCACGTCGAGGGATCACAGGAAAAGGGGCGTGGTTATTAAATATAACTTTATTCTCAGTAGGTGTCGATTGGTTGGTTGAAGTCCTGACCTCAGCCCAGCAGAAGGTCTTTGGTGTGAATTTGAAGCAGATTTAGGCCATGATGGCTCTGCACAGCATTGAAGATTGAGATTGTTTTTACGGCTCTGGAGTGCTATCTTTGTTCCAGAAATTAGCAGACTGCATTTAAGCAGATTAAGGCCAGAAGTGGGTCAATGTCATTTCCTAATGCGGCATGTTGCATGGTTTTCTTGATTTTCAGTAAAGTAGAGCATAGCCTCCTCCTGGCTTTGTTTGTCTACTATGATGACTCATAGTGAATTTATAGATGATGTGAAAAGTCTTTAAAAACATTTGAAATTGAGCCCAGAGTTTTCAGATATTAACTAGTGTGAATTAATTGCATGCATATAATTTATGGAGAAAAAAAAGGCTTGCATTTCCTTAAAATTTGAGAAGTCTTGAGGTTGGGTCAAGCTAATTTAGACTAGACTAGGCCACTAGGTGGCACTGCCCAAGTTCTTAATCCCTGTGCGGCCTTTGTATGAACAGTGACCTCGAGCTAACCAAGCCTTTCCTGTTTCCCTGCTCCTTTTTTTATACCTTCGCAGACGAATCAGGACAGGACAGTGACAATGAGACAAACTCAGAGACTATGACAGGTCCCCTCCCTAATTCCTCACAGAGCTTGATTCATTTGTTAATAATTGTGGTGTATGGCGTACTCACCTGCTCCTTCCACTGCTAAAAGCACAGAATCCAGTGGCGCAGTCGATGGGCATGTTGCATGCACATGCACGTGCGTGTGGTAACGTTTACAGCATGGCGTGGCCTTGGCACAGCAGCTCCCACATGTTTCTGGTCAGTCACTGTGACTGACTCCTTCCCCCCTTCCCCATCCATGACCTGAACCCCCCCCCCCAACCCTGCATCTGTGTTCTTTTCCATTCTACCACCAGAAAGCAGGAACTGTCGACTACACTGCCAGCAAGCCGTAGTGTGACCTTGGCAGTTTATCATAACAGTAGACCTTATTAACCTGCACACCTGTGGCATAGAGCACTAATTACAAATACACCACTACAACTTCATTATCTTGTATTAAACTGGGCATTCTTTTATCTTTTCAAACCTCTGTGTTTAATTAAAGTTCTTTCAGTCTCTTGTTGCAAGGACAAAATCAGTCGATTTCTTGTAAAGAAAGTGCAGCAGTTAGAGTATTGAGCGGGAAGCCTCAATGGCTGGGTTGTGAGGGAAAGCTTATGGGAACCATGAAGGCCTCCATCACAGCCCACAGAGAATGAAGAGGAAGCCAAGGGTCTCCACTCTGTTTTGTTTGCGATGCCTTGTGACATGCAGAGTACTGTGCATGAGCTGGGGACAGTGATGGGGGGGTGGGCTGTCATGGCTCATCACTCATCCTCTCCCCCGGCCCCCTGCACCATCCCTACGCATTTGAGTCACAAACATACTAACTTGCATGAGCGCTGATCATGTGATCCGTACACATTAAGAGCTGCATGCACAAGCTGTTGTTGCAGAGGCTGTGAGGCAAATCTGGCAACATGCTTTAAGACCTCCTACACAGAGCATTCATAGCATGTTTATTCAGCACATAAAATGCAATGCCGGAGTTATGCAGTGCTTTCATAAATATGTTTTGTAAGTACTTCGATTGTCCTGTGTGGATGAAGCCTGTGATTCATTAATGATAGGCGTAAGCTTCACCATGTGTTGACTAGTATTATGAATGCTCTGTGAAGGTGGAATCATTGTAAATAATTACCATTTTATTAAGGCTTTGAAGTTTTTCAATGCATTCCTCTGTGGGACCTGCAGGGGGCAGCATGCGAATGGCACAGTTTTTCCATGGCAGCCTGGCCGGGCTCTTGATCCGCAGTGGGAAGCTGGAGAATAAGAAGGTGATTGACTGCCTGTACACATGCAAGGAGGGCCTGGATGTGCAGCTGCCAGAAGAGGTGGCTGCCTCTGTCAAGGTGAGAAGAAGCTGGTCCTCCAGGTGTGATGTGAGTCTTCTGAGTCAGGGTTTTATCTCAGAGGCTGCACTGCATGTCCTGTTATTGACCAGGAATACTACAGTCATGGTTAGTTGTGGGTATCCATCACATGTTGTATGTCCATTATCCATTGAACATCTCTCTGCACCAACAATTGTTAGAGGTTGCCGAGGTCACCACTGCCTGGCAGGAGTGTGTGTGGAGCAAGTGCCCACTCAGCACTAAATGATTCTCGGTATATCCAAAGAGACATTGCAAGCAGTCCAGTATGAGTGCTGGAGTGCGTACATTGAAGCGCACTCAACGACTGTTCCCCTTGTTACTTGTGCGGCTGTTATCATTGACAGTGCTGCCTTCTACAGGTGCAGTTTAGCCCCAGCCAGTCCTCCATGACCCTGGAGGGCAGTGACATCGAGAGCTTGGATAAGGTTATGCAGCACATTTCCTACCTAAACTCACGGCAGTTCCCCACTCCCGGCATCCGCAACTTCCACATCTCCAGCTCCGTCAAGTGCGTCTCTCCGTCTGTTCTACAAAGCAGAAAGACATACCTGCCTTTAACATACTAAAGACCTTCTTTTGATATAGAAAAGTCCTGTACAAAATTTTTGTACTGTTTTTGTACAGTTTTTCTTTCCTTACTCTTCACTGCCTATATTATGAATCCCAAAGTGGTGCGATGGAACTGAAAAGTGAGCTAGGATCAGTAGGAAGGCAATGTCACGTTTGAACAGGCACTGAGTGTTCCCAATGCGGCGGCTGTGTCACTGTCACGTCCTTCGCCCCTGTGCAGGTGCTTCAGTGGCGAGGCGTGTGCGACGCTGCCAGATGTCGAGGCCTACGTCACTGTTCTGCAGCCCGAGGAGCCCAAGATCAGCCTGAGCGGCATCGAGCACTTTGCCCGTGGCGCTGCGGAATTCGAAAGCTCCGAGGGTGTGGCCCTGTTCCCCGAGCTGCGCATCGTCAGCACCATCACCCGTGAGGTGGAGCCCGAGGCCGACGGCGAGGACGACCCCACAGGTGACAGCACGGAGCAGGCGGGTAGTGCTTGGGGGCAATGAGCGACACCTGTACTGGCTCTCCTTGTCGGTACAGACACATACCATAGCTTCCTTTACTCGTGTCATATCTGTTGTAAAGGAAATTATAAGGGTGACTGTATATTTCATCTGAAAAATTTTTCATTAACACATATACATACACGCACTCAAAGTGGCGGGCATACCAGCTCATCTAATCACTTCATGCTGTGCAGTGCAAGAGTCGGTGGTGTCGGAGGAGATCATGCACAACCTGGACATGTGCGAGGTGACGGCCGTCGGACAGGAGCTCGACGCCAACCACGAGAGCCTGGACGTGGACCTGCAACAGATCCAGATTCAGGGCCTGGAGACAAGCTCCTCCAATCAGGGAATGATTATCACAGGTGTGTCCAATTGCACTTTCAGTGGGGTGGGCACAAACTTGTCCAATCCTAAGTGTTCTTAGTATGAATGTGGCCAATCCAAGCACAGCAGTTATATTACGGTCGAGAGGCGGTCATGTTGCAGGGGCAATAGAGGTTGTTGGAGTTAAGAAATCTAACAGGGTGGTGTTGCTGTAGTGAGTGGTATTCTTGACATTTCCTTTTAGCACCAATTTCAAGATAAATTTTCTCAGTCAATAACCATTTATACAATTTAGTGTATATGTCAGACATTACACACAAGTGTACCCAAGTTCAATTTTGTATTTAACTTTTTGTAAGAGCTAGAACAGAGCTGGGTCTGACCAGTTTGGTGCCTTAGGCAAGATTTTAGCTGGTGCCCCTTACATTGCAACCAAGTCCACCACCAGTCAGGGCAGTGGCATCCCTACGGATGGATGTAGCATTTGCCTATACAGCCTGTGTCCAGGGCTGGCTCTGAGCTGGAACAATATGTTGTGATGTTTAATAGATATTATTTTGGCAGGTACCATTTTGCAGAGAAAACATTTTTGTTTAAGAGTGCTGCTGCAATTTTACAGTGTCAGTCCCAAATAAAGTATGTTGTTTTTATTCCTGCCAGGTGTGAATACTATGGCGAACTACGAACAGGTTCTGCACCTGATCCGCTACAGGAACTGGCACACGGAAGCGCTGTTTGACAGGAAGTTCAAGCTGGTCTGCTCCGAGCTCAATGGCCGCTACATCAGCAACGAGTTCAAGGTGGAGGTATGTGGACCAGATCTGTACTTCTTGTTGGTTTAAATAGCTGTGGGGCCTCGCCTGGACTAGGGCTGCATTAACCATCTCAGTAGTACAGCTAATTCAAGACTCACCACTATCCTTTCAGGTTCCAAACTTGTGAACGTTTTCCTCTTTTCTGTCAAATCGCATGACTCTTAGGACAGACATGTACAACAGCACAGAAGAACACAGGTCATAGGGCGGAACAGGCCAATGAATATTCATAGTTCAGCGTAATTTTTGAGTTTGCAATGTGTAAAGAATACGAATTTCAAATCTTGCACATACAAGAGACGAACCACTGCGGCTCTTTGGACGAAGCAGTTACAAAACTACCAATGTGTCTATGATAAAATGCCACAGGCATTGGTTGAGGGTAATTACCTGTAGATTAGTAAGACAAGGAGTGTGTGTTTACTTGTGTGTCTTATGGATGTAGTGATGACTCGTGAACACGCATCTGTGCCCTTTCAGGTGAATGTGATCCACACTGCCAGCCCTGTGGACCACATCAACAATGCCATGGTGCAACCGCAGTTCATCAACCCTGTGCAGCACGCTTCAGTCGACCTCTCAGGACACAACCTGGTCAACGCCCACCAGGCCTCAGGTACTAACATGCTGTCCTACTTCCACGTCACATGGTTGTCTCTTCTGAACAAGAGAAACCACAAAGCCTCGTTACCAGACAGAACCCTGGGCGGATTATATCACTGATAATTCACACGTGTATTCTTCTTAATCTCTGCTTTTTATCAAGCAGTGTCTTGCCCTGCCATCTTTTCTGTGACTTTGGAATTCTTGGAAAATGTAGGATATGTTTAGAGCAGGGGTGGGCAATTAATTTTGTCAAGGTGCCACATAAGAGACTGGGACTGCTGTGGAGGCTCCGGCCAACAAGCTGAACTCAGTTCTGCTTAATATTAATTTAATCACTCTATAAAAAGCTTTAAATTGTACAGTTTGGATAAACTTCTACAGGTAAGAATAGATATTACGATTGGGCAATGAAAATATGAAACGGGCATGGTATAAAAGTCAACATCAAATCATTTAATTAACAATGACAAGAACAATTTTGAACAAGATATGCATTTTGCAGTATTTCAAAGACCAGCAATAAATTAACTTTATACAAAGTACTGCTGCTATTCTGCTATTGTAGTCTAATTACCGCATTGTAATGGCGATTCAAATTGTAATCCTTACACACAGCAACCTGATCTCCACACACTAAGCACACGGCTCTATCTTTCACTTCAGTAAATAAATAATTCGAAGTCTAGGTTTTGTTAAAAACTCTACATTCTGCATCAACCTTTCTTTTTTTAACAGGAGCTGACATTTTTGAGGGCTAACAGCCAACTAGCGTCTCTCGTAAACGGTTGTTCACCAGCAGCTCGCTGATGCTTGCAGGCATGCGCACGGGCTCAAACGTGCCTAAATTGAAGAAAATAAAAAAAAAAAAGCTGTCGCCTTCAAAATAAAAGCAGCGAGGTTGCGAAAGTGCGTTATTTTTGTTCAATTCCTAATTTCCCAATGATTTAGCACGAGTCGGACAGGGACAGGCAAAGGGCCGGATGTGGCCCGCGCGCTGTACGATGCCCAGGTCTGGTTTAGAGGTACTTGGTGTATGGATTGCAACAAGAGACGCAGTTGGTTTACTCTGCTGCTATGTGAGGCTCATTAAAAAAGTAGGACATCTATATAGTTTCTGAGTCTGGTTTGCAAGATAAAATGTAATTGGATCAGTCTCCCCGAGGGGTGGTGATCATTAAATCTGGATTTTAGGGATTCTTTATTTATTCTCCCAATTAAAGAAAGCAAACAGTTTTCAGGGCTGACTGTTAAGTGTAATAATGCTGCACAAGGTCTAAGAAAGCTAAAGGCTCTTTTCTGGTACTAGTTCAGCAATGTGGTGTACTATAACCCACCGCCAATGTAGCACAGAACGGGGGTTAGGTGAACGAACAGAAAAGTGTCCTTAATGCTCCCCGCGGCATGTGAGCATTTGAGGGCCTTTGAAGCTGATCCGAGCTGCTGCTAAATCGTCACATCTCCCTGCGCAGTTGTGCCCAGCGCAGCGACCATCGTCATCGTGGTGTGCGTGAGCTTCCTGGTGTTCATGATCATTCTGGGAGTGTTCCGCATTCGCGCCGCCCACCAGCGCACTCTGAGGGACCAGGAGAGTGGCAAGGAGAACGAGATGGACTGGGACGACTCTGCCCTCACCATCACCGTGAACCCCATGGAGGTGCCTGCTACCGTCGTTAGCGCAGCCTTGCTGATTAGCTGTTCTGCGTCTCACCCGTACCAACCTGAAGAGAATGGTTTTGCTTTCCACATAACACAATAGAGTGACTTTTCAGTGATGATGGGGGAGAAGGAGGTAGCCATTTGGTAAAACTCTCAGCTGCGTCAGATAATGAAAAAATGTCGCTACTGACGTCTGGTGGTTATGGATATAAATTACAGAAATTATGCTGATCAAATATTAAAATGGTAGTGCAGGAGTATGTCATTAATTAATATATATAAATTCATGGCATACATACATATATACATACATACAAGGGTTACATCATAAGTCAAGGCAACCAATGTTTTTTTTAAATACTAAAGGACACAATATACTGTACTAATTAGATCAGTTATTTGTGAGGAGTTTTAGGCAGAAGAAGCAATCAGTCAAATTTAAGGCCCTTCAAAGTATTTTCCGTGATCGTGGTTATGATTTGATACCCAAACTGAAAGAGCCCCTGCGTGGGAAAAGCTTTTGTACAAGAGAAGACATTGCCAACACAGTGATGTGAAAAAGTGCAGGATTTAACAATGGTGAAGCTGATTGTATTCGCCACCTTCCTCATCACTGGCAGCGAGTAATTGACAGTCTTGGAGAATACTCAGAAGGTTCTTATATTTAACGTGTGTGTGCATAATTCTGTATGAAACATTGCTACATAAGGTGGAGGAATAAAGAGATATGCAACATCACAATTTGCAAGTTCTCTTGCCTAAAACCCTTCACAATTAACAGATAATGGTAATGTGAATTGGTAGAGCATATTGTCTTCTCTATTATGTATATTCTGAAATTTCTTCAGTGTGACACCTTTGCCAGAAAGAAATAGGTTGCTGTGTGTGTGTGTGTGTGTGTGTGTGTGAATATATAAACACACACACACACACACAATATAGAACGACATAATTTAAAGCTAATTCACTGACAATATCACTCACAATTTCTCGAATATAGAAGAAAACGATGTTGTTATGGAGACTGAATATCTATATTGCAAAAATAGTTCTATCAACTGCCTGAGTCTCTTTTTTTGATACATTTTTACACAGACATATGAAGACCAGCACAGCAGTGAGGAAGAAGAGGAAGAGGAGGAGGAAAGTGAGGATGGTGATGAGGATGACATTACCAGCGCTGAGTCAGAGAGCAGTGAGGATGAGGAGGATGCAGGTCCCGAAGACCAGCAGGGGGCGAACCGACAGCAGCAGCTGGAGTGGGACGACTCCACGCTCACTTACTGATTCTCACGTGCACGCACGCACACACACACACACACACTCCCACACATGCACACACACACAGCCTGACATACAGTTGTGAATCCTGTACATACAGACACCTACTAAATCTGAGGACCAGACATCAACATTCTCACCTGCTCACCTCAGTAGTATGGATGCAGACAACTACTCTTTCCTCAACACCAGCCACACACACGCGCACACACCCACACACACACACCTGGTGGTCCAGCCCATTTCCTGGCTCCATATGACCTGTTAAGGACACATGGTGTCCGTGACACATACGACAGCAAACCAGTCACTGCAGCAAAATACATTTTTAAAAACCTGCTGTTTGTGGGGTTAGAACCACTGCTTCCGTCTGCCACCTTCTCGCTGAGGTTTTCTTGTCATGTTGTTGTACAGCGTGTTCCTCGTACAGTAATGGCGGGATTGACGGTGTAGATTTTATTTATTCTCATCTCTGGGAGCCTTGGCTTGGGTCTGACTTTGTTTTAGGTTATACTGGAAGAGCACCCCACGTTTTTCTTTCCATCGTAAAACTTTGAAACAGAGAATGACATTTTTAATGTATATACCTTGCACATGAATTTTAGATTGTTTTGCAGACAAACCATAAAAGACACCCTGGCTCTCTTTCTCCTTTTTTTGCTGTTATCTGGAGCGAATGAGGGAAAGAGAGAGAGAGAGTGAGAGAGAAAGAGAGAGCGAGAGGGAAAGAGTTGATACTCCTCAAGAGCAGATGGAATATTGTTTTTTTTAGTGCATGAGAAAATTTGCAAACTCAGTACATGTAGAGGAGAAAATTTACTTTTTAATATTTTGTAAATATAATGAAACGACGTAAGTAGTTAATGTGTTAGTGAAGACTGTGACTAGAGAATGGGGATCATTATATAAAAAGGCAAAGTAGAACATTTGTGTCACTAAGGCTATCGCATGTTTCAGCATTTCGGCCAAACTTTTCTGTCTTGCTTGTATAAAATGTCTGCTTTGAGGAGAGAAACCCATGTAATAGCACAGGTTTCTATAGCAACAGGTGGCTTTTATTTTTTTTTATTATTATTATTTTTTTTTTACATTTGATTTTGCAAAAGTGGTTTGGTGGGGGGATTTTTTTGGGGTGTGAATGGGGGTGTTTGGCAGCGTTTCGGCTGCACACGCTTTTCTTCGCTTGGTTAACGGTTGCAAAATGAAAGAGCGGTTTATTTTTGAGCTCAGATTATCATGTGCGAGTGATTATGACCTGCCCGTTTACAGAGTCTGCTGTACAGTGTCAGCACCGTGGCTCTATGCTGTATTTGTAGATGGTAGTTTTTTCCTGTACTGCATAGATAATCCATTATAGAGTTGCTTCCTTCAGTAGTCCACCACAATTCCACTCACTCACCAGGCTGTAAAGTTTGTCGAAATAAAAATAAAAAAACTAAAGAATCTGAAAAGCTACAGGTGTTGGTGTTCTGGCTGAAGTTAGTGCTTCAAAGGAACTAGGTAGAAATGCACAGGTGCTGCCTTTACCTGGGTACATTTCCAGGTGCAGGGTGAATGTTTCCAGCAATTTGTCTGCAAAAACGCTGTTTCAAGATTGATGTTTTCTTATTGGAGGGTTATGGGTCTTAAATAAGAGACGTATATGATTCCTGGTCATTATTGTTAAAAGCATTCTTTATTTGTATGGCACAATTTTTTTTTGTTAAACTATGTGACAGAAAGATAGTAAGGGAGTCCCTCTACACACAACTAAATCTATACGTCATATTAGCCAGTCTTTTAATGCGAAAAAACCTTTTTTTTGCAGAAAATGACCATATTTTATTCTACATGGAACTGTACTGTAGAGTTGAAGATATATTTGTTTACATTTGGTAAACTTGTTTTCCTTCCTGGTAGTAGTATAAATGTTATACAATGAATTGGGAAAAGTTTTATTTTGTTCAACACGTTTAATTTTTGAGAAAACGTTGCTGCTTTATTAAGTGTATGTGGACCTAGACTGTCTGGTTGGTTCTTATAACGCTGTTCCTTTCCTCTCAGTCAACGTTGGGACAGTGGTGGAAGTCAGGTCAGAAGATGCGAGTGAGGAAAGTGTCGCAGGCGGAAAACTATGTGACGCACTAATGTGGTATGAATATGTCAGTGGGCCAGCAGCCAAGTGGGCCTGACATAAGATCTGAAAGGCCAACTACAGTTCTGATACCTGCCAGTTTGTCTGGTCTAACCTGCCCTCCTAAATGTAAAAGAAAAATTTATTTTCTTGATTCTGGGAAGCAGTAAGCATGAAAGCTTATTGAATTTAAGGCACATAAAAGGCACATGTAAAGCTAGTTTTTTTTTCTTCCCTTCTCTGTCCTCTGTGTTGCAAAGTATAGTCACTGATCTCCCTGGATACGGGATGGGACCCACTGAACCCGTGGCAGAAAGTCAGATGTGGGTTTCGCTTTGACTTTTGTGTGTTGCAGCACAGTGAAGTTAGTAACAAAGCTATTTTCTAATTTCCTTATTGTGAGAGGGTACATTTCTAACTGGGGAAGTAATTTTAATTTTTATTGTAATAATAAGGCAGATGTTTTACTCGTCTCACATAGATGTCATGTGTTCCTGTTGGTATTTAGACAACCAGTGTATTTTTCATATAGTGTCATCTTAAGTAGTTAGTCTAAATGAAGCAAAAAAATTAAACCTAGTGAAAAGGTGTATTTTATTAACATGCTACAGGCCGCTGCTGTAAGTAAGAATCTTCAGTCTTTTTGCGGTGGTAGCTAAGTCTGAACAATTCCAGTTTTTCTGGGTAACATACATGCGAGTTGCATTTTCCTGGCTTCAGTACCGTAGTCAAGATGTATGTAAAGGAGTTGCAGAACCTCCCCCTCCAAAAAACAAAAAAAAAAAAACCTGTCACAACTTCTGACTGACACTTCATCCACGTTTATGTTGAAAGGTCTCACAACTGTCATAACTTTGTCCTCAGTGTCAACAAACAGCTTTCTGGTAGATAACCCAAATAGTGTTTATGATACCTTTTTGAAGCCATATGACACTGCTCATTAGCCAGGAAATAGCATTTAAGGTGTACTTTACAGAATTTTAACACTGGGCATAGGTTTAGCATGACAAAGATATGACTTAAGTTAAAATACAGTTCCACTTAACTTGTTTAACTGAGTGAAACTCAATAATCTAAGGTTCCGAGACACCAGTTACACTCATACGTCTCCGACACTGTATTTCACTTAATTGGAGCACAATGATCTTACACAACCTTCTCTTAACGCAGCCCCTGCCTGAACGCACGATGACATTTTGGGGAAATAAGGTTGTGGTTTACTTACATTACGATACAGAGACTTACTATTGATGCAAGTTGTTCAAATCTCCATAGGTCTCTCATGCCCCCTGCCAGTGTTGTGTTCCCTACCATTTTATTGTTTTTTTTTTTTTTGTTCCTCTGATGGGTGATGAGAACGGATGTTTTGAAAACTGTCAGATGCTGCCTTTGTGCTTGCTGGGGCAAATCTCACTTTTCTACCAATAAAGTCAAGTTCTGGTGAAACTGATGCCTGCTCTTGGAGAAATAAAGGATGAGGAGATGGGTTTAACTGACTCAGCTTCCGCATCTCATTTCACTGTGTGTCCAGCTGCGTTCCATCGGCATTTTACATTAATAAGTCTGACGCAGCCGGCGCAGATAAACACCCGAATACTTGCATGCGCCGTGTCTCAATGTTATGTTTGTTGTCTTAGGACTGCCAGAACGTAAACATATTTCCCGCTGCTGAGTTTTTGCCACTCTTTTTGCCAAATAAAATTTTACAGAAATGACAGTAACATTTAAACGTATTTTAATTGATTACAAATATTTTATGTGATCATATTCGGGGGGGAGCACAACAGTTGCAAAGCATTTCTTCACATTTAATGTTATGCCCTTATCAATGCAGACGTGTATAAAGTGGTTAGATTATTAAAATATTCCACTGAAATATCAAAAGTACTGCGCATTTTGCAAATCGGTTAATTTTACAACATGTTGCTGAAGCAGTCACACCCAAATCATGTCCACAATATGACCATTTTTCCCCCCACCTGCATAATAAGACTGAATACAGATCTTACTACTTCATAAGAATTACATTTAGCAACTGCTGCATTTCTTACAGCCCATGCAAGGTACCTCCTGAAAACACTGCATTAGAATATTTTACAACCATGTTTTTTTTTTTTTTTAAATGAACTACCCCCTACTTTTTTTTTTTTTGTTTGTTTTTAACTTAGAGTACCATTTTGACACAACAGCTGACATGATAGAGATGTCAAGCCCAGGCCTCCACATTTTATACAACACTAATTCAACACAAATAAACACTCCTCCTCTCCAACTTCATTTGTATAATCGCCTTAATTTCCAACAGCTTTCTTTCAGGAACTTCACTGTACAGATGTCCGATGGTCTGTAAACCGCCTAGACATTCATTTTTAAAGTTGTTTCAGCATTCGTGCGTTGGCCACTTTTAGTGCAGGGTTAATGTTTCTGTTATTTATCGCTGCATACAAAACAAACGGAAACAACTGGAACTGGCAGACCATGGCAGAATACAGCCACTGGACATTACACTACAGATTTCACATGTTGGCACAGTAAATAGGTACTCTCCAACCCACACGTACAACTTGTCTTGCAGTCCAAGATCTACACAGGGCCGATCAGCTCTGAGGATGCAAGATGTTTCAGGATTCTGCTTATGTCTTTGCTTTCACACCCGATGATGCCAAGGCAAGGATTTTGTCTTCTGACCCTAATAAGGAAAAGACAATTGAAGTTTTTTCATTAACACTACCCAACCCCCTTAACACATACATGTAAATGATTCAGGAAAACTATATGCAGGGGCTGTTGGTCAGCTGGCTTGTTTGAGGTTGTTTAAGGCGGCCATTGGCTCAATTGGCAGAACATTAGATTAGAATACACAAGTCTCCCAGGTCAAGTCCCACTCCTACCACCAGTTGTGTCCCTGAGCAACACACTCAGCACTACCTCCCCAGGTGCTAAATAATGACTATGTACTGCTTCCCCCAGGGGGATGGGTTAAATGCAGAGAACCAAGTAATTTCCCTTTAGATTAATACAGTTCTTTAACCCTGTAAAGTCTGATACATCAAACAGCCAGAACAATTTTTTTTTTTTTCCCCCCCATTCAACAGACCTTCTTAGACCTTCTGACAAAATACAAAAAAAAAAAAAATTCTAAATCCGGTACAAGTCTCAGAAACTCATGGCAAATACGATACAGTTGGCGTTAAAAATAAAACATAACTCACCAAAAGTTGAAGTGACCTTTTCAAACTGACTCA
This sequence comes from Chitala chitala, assembly GCA_025773905.1. NCBI lineage: Eukaryota > Metazoa > Chordata > Actinopteri > Osteoglossiformes > Notopteridae > Chitala > Chitala chitala. Next base: position 57,149 of record JABJVR010048154.1, read on the forward strand.
GGCTCCCACTCACATTTGTTGCTAGAAACGTTTCATCCTCTGTCGTGAGCTGCGACCCCACGCAAAAATGCACGCAGATGCAAGAGAAGAATTATATACACAAACACACACAAAACTGAAACTAGTCCCACATGTAGCTGAGTCCGTTCCACTCACATGACTCCCAAATGAAATGTTAAAATGCTGCATGTCAGATACCTGCTTTTAAAATAGCTGCCATATTAAAAAAAAAAAAAAAAAAAAATTATAAAATAAAGAAGATGGGTCTCTTACCGTCTCGCCCAGTTTTCTCAGAGCCATGAGGATCTCCACCTTCTGCTGCATGTAAACATCCTTTGGAAGCTTCCCCACCATTGCGTCACGATCCATCTGCCAATGTTCACCTACAGTCACGCTGGTGGGTCCACAAAGCTGTGCTTATGCTTCTACATGCCACCGTGGGCCTTTTCATGGCACACCAGCATGTGCTTGTCAACTCAAATGAGGGACATGTAGCATTAGCATGCACTTTTCACCTTAGCTTACCTCGGCCAGCCGGGTCCTCAACTGTCCAGGCTGCTTCTTGGCAAACAGTCTGATCACTTCTGGGGTCTTGAAGGCTTGGCTAATGGCAGCTTGAATGGCCTGTTAAAGGAGGAGCAAAGTGATGCTAAAGCCACATACAGCAGATCACTGCTCTGACAACAGAATGAAGCAGAAGTCAAACAGCAATTTTCAATAACATAAAAAAAAAAAACTATTTCAAAATCAAAGAAAGTCTTATTCACAGAATAAAGGCATGAAAGCACATAACAGTAACATGCAATAACACACAGGGGTGACCTTGCTGGGAGTTTATCCCATTTACAGCTACAAAACAAGAGCATTAGTCTACTGAGTTAAAGACCTTAGTTCCTCACTGGAGGTGCTACCATAATTACACTCATCCTGAGAACCTGGGGTTGCTATAGTACTGGCATTTATAACTCCCCAACAATATAACAAAAAGGATGACACTGTACCAGCTGCATCGCTCCTAGCTCATCCACTAATGTCATATTCCCAGACATGAGCTTCTTCAGTGAGTCGTTGAACTCTCTCAGCTGCTCCAAGGTCTCTCGCTTCGTCTCCTCGTACTCGTCTGTCTCCAGCTCTTCCCTGTGAAGGAGCAACAGCTCTAAATGCACCCATGAGACTCTGTTTACCTGGCTATTACACTGAAAGCAACTTGCCTGTCTTAAATTCAGTGACACACACACACACACACACACACACACACACACCTACCTGAATTAGGGCACACGGGAGGATTATCTCCCTTGTTAAAAAGGTAACAAGTTTTCTAACGTTGTGTTAACATGTACAAATGCTGTTTGCTTGAGAACTGGCCTACAATACCGTTAACAAAACCCTGTTTTCACTTGTATTCCTAAATCTTCCAGTAATACACATTTATTTCTAGGCAGGAAGTAGCTCTCATACAAAGAAATACTCAACAACGTGACAGGAGACGAATAGAATACCTGCACTCCTCGAGGTCTTGCAGCTGTTGCATCAGTCTATCCAGCTGCTCCTCCATGTTTTGTTTTAACTTACTGGTTTCTGATTTTCCCCGAGACGCCATGATTCACCTTTAAACACACGTTACATTAAAAAAACACAAGCCCAAAACACAAGGCACAACATACTGCCGTGCAAAAGGCTTCCCTTCACGATTAATTGTAAGCTTTGATACCACTATCAATATTCATTTTGAATGTAATAAACCTTTATAGAAACATGCATAGAAATTAGCTCTGAGAAAAAAAAATGCTATACAGTAAAAAGCAAAGCTATTTAAATTGCTCACTATTATAAATGGGCGTGCCAGAGGCAATAGTTCCGTCTTAATTTTAATCACTGAATGACTTAAAAAAAAAAAACCGTTGAGTTTTCATTGATTCTAGGTCTATTAAACAGATCTCTCACCTGTTTTGTTCCAATTCAAGTTGTTTCGTGTTGTACGTTCATAATATAAGGACTAACACCCCTCATTAAAGTATTCTCCTAACAATGCCGAAGACTTTAGCGTTCCTTTAGACGGGGGAAGGTAGTTTTAGTGACACCCATTTCCGGTGTTTTTGTTTTACGGGAAGTGAAAACAGAGAGATCATTTACATCCGACAGGACATTATTAGCCTGTAAGATTAGCGCCAGTGGCCGCGCAGAGCCGCCCTCAAAATCAAAAGGATTTTAGCGTTTTGCAACTCGCTGCTGTCGCTACATAGTGGCCGTTATTAGCGGTAGGAAGACATTACATTTCACAAGTGAGTAAATTGTTAGAACTGTTATCGCAGATAATCGCTAGTTTTTATTCTACAGTACACGTAAACGTGTATTACTGTATAAACGTGAGACTTTTTGGAACATTTCGCTAACTGTTTTTGCATGTAACTGCAGCTACAAGATCAAACTTCATTTTCAAGCATTTATATTAAAATGGAAGAGTTAAAATTAATTATTTAATTATATTAATTATATTATTTAATTATATAATTGTAATTCTCTCCAGTGGTTTAGAATTACAAATATCGCGTATAACTGTACTGATATAAAACAACATTAACAGAATCGTATTGTGAAATACATCTAAATAATCCCCAATTACAACAAATTAACGATTATAAATAGCTGTGCGATATACGGTTATTTAGGAAAGTTTCCAGCAATTACATGACATGCGCGACCCATTTCACAGCGGTTTCGTTCAATGAAAAAACTTTATCAAACCAGAATTGTGCGATGGTCTGTCTTGTGTACGCAAATAAGTCAGTTGGAAATACACAAGTTTCCACAAATTTCCAAAGAGGTAATGATTAGTCAACAGTAAGGCTAGTGCCTGAGTGGAGCAAAGTGAACCGAAAATAAATTTAAAAAGTTTAACTGTTGGCCATTGTTTGCACTTTGTGTAATTTATTTTCAAGACTTGTGTTTGGGAGTTTGGTTTACATTCATCATGTAATTCATTCCGTTCAAATAACGGTTTGTGTATATTTTACCTCAGTAAACTGGTTATACATGCAATGTATGTTGTTTTTACTTTAAGTTAATAGTTCATTTTCTTGTTAATACTGTGTGTATACGGTGGATTTGGAGGGTAAGTTTGAAGAAAAGGAAAAAGCCTTCAAATAAACCAGTGGAAAGAAAGCCGCTTGTGTCTGCGTATGCTGGGAGGGAGCTACAAGAAGTGCTCACCACGTTTAATGGGCATTAGTGACGTTTGCAAAACATCAATATATAATTTGCTATGGTTGAGCACGTTAGTACAATCAACGCTCGCTTTGAAGAAGGTAATATTTTCATGCGATATACTGACTATTACATTTATGTCGCATTAATACCGTCTGTGAGATTGTGCAACACTGCTAATCAATCTCCTTCTATTATTATCATTATTACTATGCTCCAGTTTTAGCAGTCTTTAATATGGCATTTGCCGAAGTGTGCAGGGTATGTGGTATCTAATTTATACGATATCTATAATGAAAACTCTGGACGGGGACTCTAGACTTTGTAACACACTTCCGGTTATTTTAGACGAACCGAAATAGCAAATTGACTGTCTTTACGCCAAAAGCAGGTACGTTTGTGAGTCGTGTGTTGTTATGCAGGATTCGTTTTTCAAATGGCTTAATGCTGAATATTTTAATATAGTACTAATGATAAATCGGTCACAATTTACCTGACGTGCTTAACGGAGATTGAGTGATTTTCTACAACATTAAATACTGATCTCTTCTCCAGATGTTACCCCGTATTAAATGAATGATAGGTGTGTCTTTACAAACGCACACATCACTTATAATGTGTATTTACACCGTAATTATAATCAGAATATGAAATTTCAGTGAGAAATCAGAAAAGCACTTGTAGTGCACCTCAAATTTACCCAGTTGTAATGACATCTTCTAAGGCAGTCGACTGCAGGGGCACCTATTTGGGCACTTCATGTTTTTCCCACTGCTTAGGCGTATCCTTTAGAGCAGAGGTCTTCAGTCATGGTTCTGAAGGCATGTAAGGGTTGCAGGTTTTTCTTCCATCCAACTTATTCATTTTAGTTTGACCAGTATGTTAAATATCGTTACGTTGTTTCTCTGCATTCTTTGTGATTGTTTGCACTTAGTCTTAATTTATTGAGACAAAATAAAAGTTACAACGAACAAAGTTTAAAGTGAGACTTTGTTACTGATCTTAAAATACAAAGTATCAATCACACATTACAATTTTACTCTAACGACAGAATCGTAGCAGAAAATGTCTGGGAAATTTTAGCACAGTGTTTAATTGAAACATTCAAATTGTAATCATTAATGACCAGCACAAACAGGTGCCAATGACAAAGAATACTTAATCGGGGGCAGCGACTTAAGTGATTAACAAAAAAATGAATTAAAAGATCAAAAATGTACCATAACTGTTTAAGAAATGTTAGGAAACAACATATAACTAAATCTGAAAAATTGGTGAGAATATCTGGACTGACACAGTACTTGTACAAAAAGCTCAATGTTTAATTGAGATTAAGGTTCAATTAAAAGATGAAATTGGCTGAAACAAAACCCACTGTGGCCCTCCAGGCTCATGATTGAAAATCTCTGCAATACATTTACTTTTACTTTACAAGTAAAATTCATTCTCCTTTCTGTACTGGAAAGATTATACTTTGTGAAACTTAATTGTGTAGGGGTGACATAGAGGACACTGCATCCATTTGAAGGGTACCTGAAAACACACAACAGAGTAACACGCAATACACTGCATCATATCTGCTGTACTAGAAGGGCACTCATTAATGAAAATTAAAAATATTTATGTGCTTCAGAGTTACAGCAGTGACCGCAGTGCCTTATGTGCTCAACCATTGCACATTATCACTTTATTTTGTAAACTTTGTTTAGAAAAGTGCTGAGCACTTCATTACATTTTCTCCACTGTAAGAGCTCTCAGCAGGAGTGATTTTAATTAGTGTGACGTACACTCTACCCTCACGCCATGCTATTTAAAAAACTGGATGGCAATGGTGCGTGTAAGATGTGTCTTAATGCTCTCACTTCAGGTCAATTAGCAAGTTTTAAAGTTGCTTATTTGAGGTCATGTTGTGTGAAAACGTAACGCACATTATTGCTGACCTGTTCCTCAGTATTATTACTGATTCTGTGTTTGTGTGTCTGTGTTGAGTGTGCCCCTGCTACTTTGTTGTACAATGAACTTGCAGATCCTGGACTCTTGTGCGCCTGGTGCGTTGTGACTCTAGTGACCATCTCACAGCTGCTACATGTGTACTTGGTCATTAAAAATCTCTGCACTGCAGGATAAACAATGGATCATCAAGGGAAGACCAAAGTGGTTCTTCTGTGCTGTGGCTCCTTCAACCCCATCACAAACATGCATTTGCGAATGTTTGAATTGGCTCGGGATTACCTCGAGGACACAGGTACTTAGCCTGGTTACCTTTATGTACCTGACCCCACTGTTCAGCAATTGATCATGTTTTCAACAGTGTTTACATAAATATACACTATATTAGACAGTTATCTTTATTAGTCCAAAAATGAATATATTCAACAGATGCATTTAAAGTCAGCTTCCTTATGTCTCTACGCAGCTGTATATGTATGAGTATAACATGTTTGGTAAATTTGAACAGATTTAAAATGTGATGAATTTATGCATGTGTATGAATGTACATTTGTATTTGGGAATAAGAACATCTTTCTGACAATATATTGACATTTAAAAACCACATGCAAAGATTTCTCCTTTAAAAAGCAAAGATGGGCCCAATGTTCCAGTGAAAAAGAGCTGTTCAAATGACTTAATGTAATCAATACGCTCTGGAGATAATCCATACCAGCTTTTGTTTGTGCTGTGGTGTTAATGTGTTTTTACCTGTGAGAGTTGTGTTGCTTGGAATTCCATGTCACAACATTCAAGTGAAAATTAAACTATAGACTTGATAAAAGAGGCAATATTTTTTAAAGCCCTGTATTCAAAAATGTTTATGAAAATATTTTCATATATAATTGCTGATGCACCATGAAATGGAGATGTGGCCTGTATATGCTATATTTTGGTTTATAATTTATAACCATTATTTTAACAGTTTGGGGGGGGGGGGGGGCGGGCGGGGGGGGGGGGGGGGGTGGGGGGGGGGGTGGGGGGGGGGGGGGGGGGGTGTTGGGTTTGTTGTTTGTGTTTTTTTGTTTTTTTTTTTTTTTTTTTG
>JABJVR010048155.1:0-10898 GCA_025773905.1 Chitala chitala
GCGTGTGGGTGATTGTTCCCTTTTTGCAATCTGCCCCAAATGTCCTTGTCAGGACACGTTCAATAAAAGGTTTTGGCAATCGCATTTCCGCGTCCGAGTCATGGCTAGCCGTCGCCGTTACAATATTAACTAAAAATCATAAAGGAAATTAAATACAGCTTATACAGTGGATCAGTGTTGTGAATAACTTTTACAGTTTTACTATATGTAGGCACTGTGCACATATGAAAGAATATATATATATATATAAAATTTTAAATTTGTACGCAGTGTGTGCCACCACGAGTGTGTGTGTGTGTGTGTGTGTGTGTGTGTGTGTGTGTGTGAGAGACAGAGACCTGTCTCCCCGTTTCCCTGGGGGGTGTCTGTGGGTTGCTGTTTGACTGCGTGTCTAAGACCTTTTAAGGGCTAATTAAAGAGCTGGGCGACACCGTACAAACTGCCTCCGAGAGTCCGATGACTAGCTCAGGTAAAAGCTACTATAATATTATATATAGAAAGAATTAATGATTTTGTGTTATTTTCAAGGTTTCGTTAATCTTTTCCAGAAAGTAATTGCCAGTACACAGACACCAGTGATTTTGTTTTTACCTGGAAACACACGATTGTTGGTTAAACAGCCGTTACTAACTTGGATATGCATGAATAACGAGTTCATCTTTTACACGTAGAATCAAGCGGGTTTTATTTGAAAGAATGCGTCAAAACACCGGTACTATACAAGCAAATTGTACTATAAGTTAAAGTGCTTTTTTAGGTAAGCAAAACTACATGAGATTCATACTGACAGTTTTGGTGCATGTGCAGCGTTACCCCCCCCCCCAGTAATAACCTATTTCCCAAGGCTCTCGTAATCGCTCGGCTCCTCATCCGACCGAGTGGATATTTTAAAGTGACGACGTAGAAAGCCCCCGTACCTCTTCTGGTTGTCGAACCGGAGTTTGGGTCTGATCCTGCGCATGAAACCCCCGTACCGTTTTTGCAGATCTTCTTGGCTGTCTTCCTCCTCCACATCGCTGGTCCGTCGCCCCCCGAACTTTCGCAGAAAGCCCCCATACCGTTTGGCTTCGTGCACCCCAGGTGCGCCCCTGATGCCGTGGGAGCCCCCCATCCCGTCCCCCCAGGACCCGATCTGCTCGCTGCCCTGCTCTGGACTCTGCACATCACGTTCTCCAGGCTTTCTCATATAATTCCTGTATTTCTTCACCGCTCCTTTCAGATACACGTTTTCGTTTGGTACGGGGCTGAATATTTTGTTTTTGTCTATTTTCTTAATAAATCCCCCGTATCGCTTTATTATAGGGCCAGCGAATGCATCTTGGAGATCGTCCATGTCTGGCATGGTTTGGTCAACATTATTTCTGTCGTTTACCATTACTGAGCTGGCAGCCAGTTCCAGAACCTGCTGGCACTTCTGTAGCTCGGCGTCAGATGACAGCTCGTCTTCGCACTCCGAAGTGCATGCCTGTTGAGTTAAAGCAAAGAACTAGTTAGTGTGGGTTTCAGATGACACACCACCGAAATAAAAGTAATTTTTAGCAGTTTGAGTGTTCATCTAACTGAACCTCATCAAACACTGCAGTTACACGTTATTCAATTCAATTCAGTTTATTTTTATATAGCGCCTTTTACAACAATGTGCCTCAAAGCGCTTTACAGAGGAAATTGCAGATATTACAGAATAAGCAGTAGAAATAAATGTAGATGAAGCCAGACAACAGATAGGAGATATTATCTTCAGTTATTATGCCTGTTATCATGTGACGGTTCGTATAAAGTGTACTCCATAAACACGGCTAACTTCAAGGCTGTACTTTTATATATTTATTTAGTTGGCTATTTCTTATGAATTACCGGTTATTAAAGTTATTTCCTCAGATGCATATAACTACCCATTAACTTCAACAGCCGCGGCTTTTCTTTTTACGTTGATGCATGCATGTAATTTTAAACAGATCGGCTTTAAGTTAATCGCGTTGTGCATTGTATTTTTCTGCGGTTGTACGCCCTTACCAGCACGCTGAGGGGCACGTCCAGCTGGGAGACGCGCTGCGCGCACCTGAGACACTGAGCTGTACACTCTGTCCCGAGGGAGGGGGACAGGCGCAGGGCGAGCAGCAGCGCCACCACGTACATTCCCATCCTCCTCTTCCTCAGCTGCGTCTCTCTCCTCTGCTGGAACACAAGACCATCACTGAGGCGATGCTGACCATCACCTACACCGCGCACATCTTCATCCCGCATCTAATTGCTTTAATCCCACGTGACGTTATTTGCTAAATCCTGTTTCTTTCTTGTCTACATGACAATTCTGCATTTCCATAAAATTGAAGCAGTTTCTGGATTATTTCTGGATAGATTCGTATTCCGATACGAGAAAACGAAAAAAATTAAAAATTAATAATAACAAGACAATATAAAAATAAAAGATTAAATATTCAAAATAAAACTAAACCATATTTTCCTCATGACAAACACGTGGCTGCTTTAGTACAGCCATAAGATCTTTATTTCCGCGTCGTGTTTTGTGAGCTCTTGATTATTAAACCGTTAGTCATTAGGACAAATGTTGGTATTTTAATGAAAAACTTGCGGCACAGCAATTCGGATTTAATAATTGCAAGAATAACAGCGACATGAAGTGTATTTAACGTAACTATTTGACTGTTTTAATCTTCGATGAGTCTAATTACACTTCACGTGTCTACACAATGCGTGAACTTTCCAAAATTGAGTATTGATACACAAGTGTGCGTAGCGACTACATCCTACAAAATACATTAGCAATATTCTGAAAAGACAAAGTCTGCTGTATTACATAGTACTTATTAATCTAATATTTATTAATCATGCAGTATTTAATGGTATTATGAGTAAGAAAAAATAAAATCCAAAAACAAAAGAAATTTACTTGACAGCACATAAAATGTAATGTTCCTCTAGAGCTGGTACCTGAGTGGATTCCAGGAAGAAGAAGTGTCCTCTTCAGTCTCAGCACTTTCTAGCGATGCATTTTTTGCCTTGGAGTTAAGGCTGCATCCAGCTCAAGGCTTCCTTCCAGCGCTGCTGCCTGTCCTGGTGCTTTTATAGGGGAAGGATAAGGTGTGTCATCAAGGTAGATCAGAGTAGATCATTTCAGAAAGCCAATAGGAAAGGTCGTTTGTGTATGTCACATACGCAGAATACCGCGCGCACCCACATGTCTGTTCCCTGTCAGCCTTGGCATGACAAGGACATGTTTGAACTCAGAAATTATTACTACAATGGATCAATGGAAGCTTATTATTGGAGTTTAAAGTGGTGTAAGAACTGAGCTAACTGTGTGTGTGTGTGTGTGTGTGTGTGTGTGTGTGTGTGTGTGTGTAGTTCACTCCAGTCCAAAAACGTGTCAGGGAAAAGCATCTTCATAGCCTTGCCCTATCGCCATGTATGGCGGCCCACTGCTCCCCCCAGGGGGATGGATTAAATGCAGAGGACAAATTTCACGCTGACATGTATGTGTAACGTGTGTATGTACACAATGACCATAAAATCTGATTATTATTATAATAAAGAAAAAGAAGAGAAATGAGGATAGATGCACAAAGGAACTTACTGAAACAATGAAATTCTTGGGCTTTCTGTGACACCAGCTCATACTGTAACACACAGACAAAAGATGATTTGCTCTTTTTCATTAAGGTTTCAGTGATCATCGTTCTTTTATAAAAACAGTAATTTTGTGTCAGATCCTGTGTTGTTGTGAAAGGTTCAGGGGCACACTAATAGCCTTGTGGGAAAAGTGAGGGCTGTAGGAGGTGCTACTCTGGAGATCCAAACAGCTGGAAAAGCTGCTCAATCTGTACAGCTGTGTTCTTTGTACCACAGGCTGATGTCCAGAAAACATTACTTAACATATATTTACTGTCATTGTTTTTCTTTACAAATTTCCAGAGATCATTTATTACAACATTGGTGGAAGAGCACTTAAGGAGTGTGAAATAGGGGTGTGAAGTAGTGCAAAAGGTTTCATGGCATGTCTTAGTGGGGGTAAAAGCATTTCACCTGTGTAAGACAGGCTGCGGAGACAATGTGTAATAATATAATACACCTTACAGGTGTATTACACCTCTAAGGTATATTATTAAATGTATTTGGGAAAAAAAACTCTTATCCATCACTTTAGTGTTCACATGAAAGGATAATTTTATAAAAGATCGGTACCTCTGGAGATAAGCCTGTTCACCTCTATGTTCATATATTAAATGGTTCAAACAGAAGTGTGAGACACAACTCCACAACACAAACACTACAATAGATCTACAGATTATCATACAGATTCTCTACCTCCATAACACATGGGCTAGGCAAGTGTAAGGTTTCAGAAGTGTTGTTAATATCACAATAATACACAACAAAATCTATCATTAAAAGCATGCGATAACACACTACTACAGCTGTGGTGGGTTTGGCCCATAAAACACACTACACTTTAGTGTTTAAATCCATTTCCATGGTTACAAATCAAGCAGAAAGAGCATGAAGGACATTTCAGTACTCTCCATGCTTGACTCATTTTCTGACGAAAACCGTCTGATCCTGCTGACCAAAGTTTCTTCCTTTGTCTAAAACGTTTCAGTGGCTGTTTCACGCTAGCAAACTTGCAAACTTCACAAAAAAACACGTTTCAAAAGACGATGTTCATTATTGTTACACTGAGTGGGATAACAGAACTGTAATGACTATTTAAGTAGGTTTGTAAACAGTGTAGGAGTCTTCATGGGCTGTCTTCTGGGAAAGGGATACCCTGAGCTGCTGTCCTCAGGACGACGTTTCCTGAAGGGATCAGACGTGACTGCCACACCATGTTCAAGGGCAGCTCAAGCAAGCAGTCAGGGTGTGAGCAGGGTGGAGAGGATACACACTTTGTGCAAAGGAAACTCTTTTCTATTTATTCAGTAGAAAATCAAATTCGATTTATTTTTGTATAGCACCTTTCACAACAAGTTGCCTGAGAGTGCTTTACAGAAAGAAATTACAAATAATACAGAATTAACAGCAGATGGGTGATCGACGTTAAAGATAAAGACAGACAACAAAGGAGGAGAGGAACCAGAACCAGAAACTCCACAGTGTGCATCAGGCAGTCAAAGAGCTGCCTTATAAAGTGGAAACTGTCAAACTGTTGTGGACTTCATTTTGGTTTAAGCTGTGATGTCACTCGCTCCCCATAGTGAGCAGTTGGATTCCTGACTTACCAGCTGCCCATGTGTGCAGGGACTGACCTCTAGTGATTTTGAAAGATCAGCTTACTTTATCCTTGAAGAGCAAGAGGCAGGGACACAGGAAGGTCTGTTTGTAAGGGACAAGCTTATTTATTTAAGAGGACAAAGTCCACTACAGAAAAATGAGGAACAGGGCAAATGTGTAAACTAAGGGGTAAACAGAAGAAACACGGAGCTGAAAAGGGAATAAAAACAGGTACTAGAACTGGGTGACAGAATAAAGTATCACATGAAACCTAAGACGGAGAAAAACAGACACCAGTACAGAACTACGATAATGACAATGAAATCCCACAACGGGAACCCAGACTACGTCCAACTAATACAACACAACACTAGCTACAAGTGACAATCAACAAGGATACAGGGAAAACACAATGGACAGACAGGAAGAAGCAGTAGAATGAGGAGATGATGACTGGCAACAAGAGGGCGTGGTTTCACACTGACACACCCTTCTCCTCACCTGCAGCAGGTGTCTTCCTGCTTTCTCAGCTTCTGCTCCTCATTCTCAGAACATTTCCACAGACCTTGGTACTGGGCTTTCAGCAGTTTGATGTGAGTAAGCATATCAGTTTAATATCTCCGGTGTGCTACCAAAGTCCCATCACAGAAGGTATTAACACACATCCACAGCAGCTCTGTGACTGAGTCACATGTTATTCCTGATACTCCAATTCAGTGTAACTCAGCAGGCAGCCTAGCGCCTCTCTACTCAAGAGTGCTATCATTTGCATCCTCACTGTTCCTTTTATAGTTCTTAAGATGAAGGTCCTGTAGATGATTGTCTGAGCAGTTTGTGACAATTTGCCTGCTAGTGACCTCACCCCCTCATTGTCCTGTCTTGTTTCCTGGATACTTTGGCTGTTTCACACCCAGTGATGGTTGCCTGTGGTCCACTACTTAAGGTTTGAGTTCTCCCCTGGTTTTTGCCCATTGTTGGCATAACCCTAGTTTCTGTGTAGCGTGAGTGGTGTCCCTTGGCCAGTGTAATTAGAGTCCAGGCATTTCTGACCTGGTCATTGTGCCTGTTCTAATCCTTGTTTGCCTTTGTCTGTGCCTTTGTCTGTGCCTTTGTCTGTGCTTTTGTCTGTGGCTGTCTCTTGTCCATTGGACCCAGTGTTGGTTTGCACCTTTCTTTAACCTAAGTCCCTCTCAGTTTCTGTGTCCCACTGAAGTCCTCTCCTCACACAGACCTCACCTGTGCTCTTGTGCTTCATGCTTGTCCAGAGTTACACTGTTTCTGTATAAAGCGCTTTGAGGCACGCTGTTGTGAAAGGCGCTATATAAAAATAAATTGAAAATTGAATTGAATTGAATTACACGTGATTAAAAGCCATGAAAACTTCATGAGGACCTTTTCTTTTTTATTAGATCTTTTATTTTTATTTTATTAAGCCTTAGAGGTTTTGACATTCTGACCACGTCTTATTTTCACGTTGACTGCTGCTGGCAGCTCTTGTTTCATCTGGTCTTCACCAGACAAGCCTCCACAAATGTCTCATTCACAAATTAACAAGAGCTGTAGGGTGAAAAACAGTAGAAATGGTGACCATCCCTTCAAACATATACCTTTTTGGGATGGAATATTTGGCCCTTTAAGATTAAATACGTTACTTAGAAAACTGAAAATGATTTAAATAATTTTTCAAAATTGCTTGGAGATAAGATATCAAAACTGCAGAATATCAGTGAGACAGGGTTCACTCCCCTACTACATATAATGCTGTGAAGAATGTAGGACTTTCAGAGCTGTTGGAAAGCACTCCATATTGCAGGTTCTGGAACAGTGAGTTTGAACTCTTGGGTAATGTGGGTGGTACAGTCTAATTATGTTTGGATCAAGACATTGAGTAGGTGACTGGTGGTATCATTGAATCATTTATTTTTTGCTAAACCACATTACAGAACCCAAATGGAACAATAAAGGATGTACAATATTTATGCTTCACAAGGTAAAAGTATATATGAAAATTATGTATGACTTCATAAGTATTTCGTTAAACTGTTTTCAATAATGACTAATGTGGAGGAAGGGGAAAAAACCAGATGGCCATCATTTCCACTGACATCAGCCCAACAGCCCATAGTGTGACAGTCCATAGTCCGACAGTCCATAGTGAGACAGTCCATAGTGAGACAGCCCATAGTCAGACAGTCCATAGTGAGACAGCCCATAGTGAGACAGCCCATAGTCAGACAGCCCATAGTGAGACAGTCCATAGTCAGACAGCCCATAGTGAGACAGTCCATAGTCAGACAGTCCATAGTAAGATAGTCAATAGTTTGAAAGTCTGTAGTTTGACAGTCTGACAATCCATAGTCTGAATGTCCATAGTTCAACAGTCCTACAGTCCATAGTCTGACAGTCCATACATTGATTGTCCATAGTCTTACAGTCCATTAGTCTTACAGTATTTTGTTGTACCCTTTAGACACTTTTTCAAAAATTGCAAGTTGCATGATTAACTGGTTATTGCGTTCAGTTGTTTAAACTGTGGCGGAAGATATTAATACATATTATTTCTAAATTGACGCTATTTTCAATTGTGAATTGAAAATATCACAAATTTTACTTGTAGAAATTGTATGAAGGGTTCCTGGTCATGGCACTTAACATTTCTTGTATTTAATATTTAGGCCTTCTGGGTAACATGTTATATTGATCGGACAATTACTTTTACGACACGGGGATTTTGTTACAGTTTCATACTGAATGCAGTGAAAATCAAAGTTAGACTGACCGATGAACCGAAATAGACAGATTTTTTCACAAAATTAACATTAGCCATTTTTTACAACCTCCCAAAGCAACAGAAATGGCACAATTTCAGCAATGTGGGTCTGTGACAGGGTGAAATCCACCAAACAAACGTTTCATGGTAGTTTACGGTGCTGTTCTATCTGCTTTTGCCTGCCTTTGGATGCCTTCACATTTTGCCCATGTTTGCAAAACCAGTACAGGAACTAAACTGAGAAGATATTTAAACAGATGACTTCAGTCCTCTTATTTCAATAAGTTCAGCTCTTAAACCAGGCAGGTCAAGGAAATTCTTTGAAAAGGAGTAACAGAGAAGAGGAATGTGAAATTACAAGGAATGTAATTATCGATGGTAGCATCCTCTTAGTCATTGGAAATATTAAGTTAGTGGCCTGACAGAAGGTCTCGTGTTCACTTGTGTGTATCATGCAATGGATGCATTCTGTTATTTCGCAAAATTCATTTTTGTTTTTTGAATCACGATTGTTTGAGAAGAGAGGAAAACATACAAAAAATCTAAAAATGCAATTTTTCATCAAAGACAAGCAGGTGACCCCACACAAACTGCATCTGCTGAATTAAGTTTAATCGATATGTTTAAACATACAAACAAGACTTCTGCTAACAAAACAATTCCACTATAAGACAAGACAACAAACGTGTCTTCTGTTAAAATGTCCCAGCCAGAAAGCTACCAAAACCTTCAGTTTGTCAATCAAAGTGAATCAACAAACCACGGCGCAAGAAAGTGAGACGTTATGGAATGAAAAGAGTAACAGACTTAAAAAAAACAAGGTGACTCATTTGAGTCTCCCAGTTAGCCCCCGTTTGGGTCTCACAGCTGACCCCCGTAGGAGTCTCACAGCTGGCCCCTGTATGGGTGTCCCAGCTGGCCCTTGTATAGGTTTCACAGCTGGCCCCCATATGGGTCTCCCAATGGATAAGTAACAAGAATTTGAATACATCTGGCTGGACACAAAGTGGATTAAAACTGCAGCATGTTACCATACCTGAGAATACAATGGTCATAGGTTAAATTAAAAAATGGTTCTATCTAGGTATTTCCTTCAGTCTGCTGTTCCCTTTGAAATTCTTGATTAGCCACACAGGCACTTTGCAGGTTAGAGTGAGCAGTTGAAATGTGGAGTGCATCTTTGTGGTGTAGAACAGTGGCCCGGTAAGAAACTAGGGAAACGCAAAATTATTCATGACTATGGGCAAACCCTTCATTACAACATCTTCTTTGAAGTCTCTATAAATGAAAATGCTGTTCTATGTGATATTTCAATGCCAAGCACACCACCTGTCACAGATCAAGACTAACTCCAACTGCTACAGTTTTCAGTTGTTAAAAATGTGTAGCTTTCATAAAATTTATGGGGTTAAACCATCATATTACTTAACAGAAATAAAACTGATTTAGAAATGTACAGTGTGTAAAAATCCTCAGCTCTACCATGCCCACAGACAGTTCATTCACAATGTATTTCAGTGAGTTGAAAATGAAAATGAAAAATAAACTCATAGAAATCTGAAAGCACTTTAAAATGCTATTCACCCTTTGTCATTAAGGGGTGTTGATTTTTTCTTTGGTGGGGGTAAGATGTAACTTTAAAGGCTTTGGCACATAAAATGTGACAAGCTGAAGTACTCTGAATACTTTTAATATGTAAATAAAAACAAGGAAACCTGAATTTAAATTCCCCATCAGGGTCGTATCATTGTGACGTTTGTGTGTTTAAGTGAGCAAGAACAGTAAGTGCATGAGAGGGGAGCAGTAACACCTCAATCACACTCCCTTTGTGTGTGTACTGGACGCTGGCTGACACTAATGCAGGGTTGTGGAAAATAATGCATCTGTCGCATTAGGAGCAGCGCAAGTGACTCACAACATGAATCATAAACTCTGAGCTCATGCACAGGAACAATTACCCAAACGACCCCTTAACTTAGCTTAACACTCGAGCCGGGATTATTCAGCGTGAAGTGATTGTGTAAACACTTACACTAATGAGATACAACCTCCTGAAATCACTAAGCCTACTGGGCAGCCAATCAATATCGGTTACTGCTTAGCATAAAAATACAGCCCGGCGGAGCCTCTGTGGGCTCCTGCAGCGTCTGACTTTGTGAGCAAGTTTTATATGGTCATAAAATCAGGAACTATTCGGCTCTAACGTGTGTAAATGCAACAGAAACATTTTCAAACTTACAGGACAACGGAGCTCTGGAAATGTTGTCCAGCAATTTTTATCACATCTGCACTTTAAAATCAGTAGTCTAATTACTGTGTTTAAGCACATTTTAACTAATTGACAAACTGTAATCTAATTGCATCGGGCTGGCGCCTTGTTCAGGGTGTACCTTGCATTGCATCCTGGGATGTCCCCTGATATGCCCTCCAGATCTGCAGTGACCCCATCAGGGAGGAGCAGTTAGAAATCGTATGTTTGTATCTGTGTGTGTATGTAAGTAAATTACTATTACAAATAGCTGAATCCAAAAGACTTTCTGCTCATTGTCCATGATACAGTTAGGACACATTTCAGTACAGAATGACAGAGCACTACAACCACACTAACTACATGCACAAGGCCTCCACATTTCAGTGACGTACATGATACGCTTGTGTGACTATTCAAGAGAGACTGCACAGAATAGGGGCCCTGCCAGAAGACAGGAGCAGATTGATGTCATAACACCGGCTTTGGGCACAATACTGTGTTACTGTGGCAGCAAATCAGGAGGAGAGCAGAGGTAACACCAATCAGGAGGAGAGCAGAGGTAACACAAATGAGGAGGAGAGCAGAGGTAACACCAATCAGGAGGAGAGCAGAGGTAACACAAATGAGGAGGAGAGCAGAGGTAACACC
>JABJVR010048155.1:14725-25296 GCA_025773905.1 Chitala chitala
TGGTGTTTGTGCACAGTTGTTACAGTAGATGTGTATGAGGGGGAAAGCAGCCGTTCGTGGCCCTGAGGAAGAAGAGAAAGCATTGAGGGGGAGGTATAAGGTAAGCTGTTATGCGAACTGACAGTGTGAAAATTAAATCACCAAGAAAATTCTGTTGCAGCTGCTTTATGAGGACGTTTCTGTGTGAACTACTTGTGTCCTTGGCTGCTGCATTAGGTGAAGTGATCAGTGTTTGCATGTCCATTCTGTTACAGAACCACGTGGTACTCAGCTCACATATCTCTTAACACATTCTACCCAAACAACACAACATTTCTAACAAGGCGGTAATAGGCATTTAAAAACTTGTTTACCAAACAAATAATAATAATAAAGCAATTTGCTTTATTGGGCCCACGAGATCACTGACCATTTCCACTGAAAACCCAGCGACTGTTTCCACACCTACACTGAAATAGTTTTAAAATAATGTACAACAGGCTTGATTTTCAGTACATCCGTTCTGGCTGTACCTTACTAAATCTAGTTTAAGGCAATTTGTTTTAATACATTTAAATAATAAAACAGGACTTATAAGACAGAAGAAATTACAGCAGACACGGTATTTGCTGTAAATTCCCCTGTGCTGTATGCTACATGTATAAACATGCTCTAATAAAATGTAATGAGAGATAAATTATCTCACTCTGAAAAAGGACAATTTCATCGAAACGCGTGGAGGTCTGTCACAGACACTGTGATTCGTACATACGAAAAAAGCAACTATTAACAGACAAATGAGGTACTGAATGTAAAAGGAAATTAAAAACCGATTTCTCGTCTTTTGCTCATTCTCTGCGGGTCACCGATTAGATACAATTTTAGTCTCCTGTCGTTATATCCTGTGCAGAATAAATAATGAGGGCACATCGCAGATTCTGTGTAGAATGTCAGCCCTTTAAACTTAATGTCAATTTATTCTACGGGTCCTGATAACCGGGGAAACAGGAGAGAAGCTCCTGATGTACACACCTTGACACTTTCCTACCCTTCAGCTCATTAAAGCCGTGTTATCACCGAGCTCGGGCCTGTAATCAGCGGCAAAGACAACAGCGTCGCTTGTAATTAACATGAGTAACACGTGCAGTGAAGTGTTTTGAACACCGATACGCTCCCCTCCACTGAAGCTTTAAAAGAGGTGCTTGTGAAATGTTCAGTGCCGTGAGCAAAGCAGCGCCTCTCACTACAGAAAATAGCGCAGTATTCGAGTGGCTGTGCTCACCTTTAACCACGGATCTCGCCTCTTTTGGCCTTGGAGAATACTTGGGGAAAAGCGATGAATTAAGGCGAAAAAAAACACGTCACGCAATTTTTCTTTCTTTTGTTATGTAGGACAGAAATGGAAAGTACCCAGACTTGTGACTATGACGTTAATTCAGCCGGTACGAAACATCCTGTTTCTCACTCGTCAACGTAGCGCCATTAGGATGAAAGAATTAGGATGCGATCAGGATGCATCCTGCTGGTCACTTTTAAATATGAGCTCCTTAAAGTTATTTTTCAGTTGAAAACATGAACAACACATATACTTTTTAAATATATATATTTTAAATAGTTCTGTCACTCTCCCGAACCACAGAAGTGGACTTACTGGTACCGTTTTTGGTTTTAAAAGCACTTTCCCCTTCTCCAGCTGTGACTGCTGCCTCACTGCATTTCCTCCGAGGATTCATGAATCACGTTGAGTAGAACCATGAACAAACTGCATAAAACAGGACAGTGTACGCTTTAAATCTTACAAGACCATAGTGGCTAAATGTCAATAGATGGATGTGTGTAAGAAAATAAAGCAAGACAGTATTTATACAGCCAAATTGGAAAAGCAGTCAGTGTAATACGTAGTGGGCACAGTATTACAGCGGGCGGATGGAATGAGAGCTGACTGTAAATCTGTCAGCCGTTACCAGATGCACAGCGCTGACTAACACCCACGCTATCAATTCCAAAACCATAAACTACGATTTATATCATAAGACGGAGGACACGATTTTCCAGCACAACATTCTGTCCGCAGTTCATCAACTATCGTTAGTGTCACGGTATCATGTGGCACGGCTGATTGTACAGTAGTCCCACCTCTAACGCTCTCTTAATATTCACCTATAGTTGCAGTTTTGATAGACGTATGATAATTGTTGTATTTTCTAAATAATTTGACTTTCTGCAATGTACGACCAAAAATTGTAAAAATCTCTAAATATACAATAATTACATTATTTGCTATGGTTTTATCACTGTGGTTTTGTGGTTTGTTTATATACGTTATTTTGTTTTATTTTAAGTACTTTGAATTGCTTTGTGTTTGAAAGGTGCTGTATAAATAGATTTTGCCTTGTCTTGCATTAATGTCAGGTTTTTGATGTCAAAATAGTGAAACAGTGTGGATCTGATCTGGAGCCACTCTGATTATTTGTTGTACATTTACTCTGGCAGTGAAATATTACAGAAAACTGCACCTGAATCTGTAGTAAATGATCCAATCACTTTTCTGAGGTCTTGTGAGGCAGCCAAGGTTACCTCCTAGCTAGTGAGTGGTGCGACCCGCTTGTTAGCTAATGAGCCAGTCAGTTTTTAGCAGAAACTATTCTTAGAAATTGATTACAGTAAGGTGTAAGTGGCCTGGTGGCTCAATGGGTAGAATATCAGGCTGGGATGCGGAAGTCTCGTGGTTCAAATCTCGGCCCGCATCCTTGAGTGAGACAATCAAATGGTAGCTCTCTGGGTGCTGTGTGTGGCAGCCCACTGCTCCCTCCAGGGGGAGGGGTTAAATGCAGAGAACACATGTAGTTGTGACATGTGAGTGTAAGTCAGTCCCGCTGGACTGCTGTTGGCAGAAACTGAACAGGTGTTGGTGTTCTGTTTGAGGATGAAATCTCTAAAAGGATGAGTGCTGTGGAGGAAGGGGTGGACAACACATCTGTGTGCCTGTGCTCAGTGTACTCCTCATCCCACCTCGCCTTTTCTGAGAAACTGTCCTAATTTGTGTCACTAGCAGACAACTTTAGCAGGGCACGTCCACATCTTTTTGGAAGAGAGGCAGGATGTCAGTGCTAAACATTTCTGAAGTCTTATTAACGACTTACTGATGATTTTAAATTTAAAAAGAGAAATACTTCTGCAATATCAAATTAAGATATGCCACATGTTGTCGCTGTTTCCCGTTACAGCTTATCCTGTCTTGTCTGTTGTGTTGTAGTTTATTTTTTTTTAACTATTAATGCATCATTCGGGGAGATGTGCATTGGAATTTCACTCCGTGTTCTTTATACAAGTATTCTCTTTTCAAAATGTAAAGAGGTCCACATGGTAACAATCTAGATGATATATATTTTTTGTCTTCCTTAATTTTAATTTCAAATTTCTTATATATATTTTACAAACCTTATTTGTAAATCTTTTGCTATTGTAACAATAGAATTTCCACTTGGAGATTAATCAAGAACTTTATCTATTGATTGATCAGTTGATCAGTCACAATCTGCAGTCCATCCTGCATATCAACGCAATAACGTTTCATTTAATTCAGCTTTCTGACGCTAGGTGGCGGTATTTCACTAAACACAAAATAATTTTACCGTGGAGGAAAAAAATGCTTTCATGTTGCTTGAAAAGACAAACAACAGGTTTGGAATTAGAAAGACAAAGTAAACCTTTAATTGATTGATCAAATGTTATTATATACACCCACCACAAAGTGTTGTGGTATTGCAGCAGTTTCTACTGACTGGCTGAACTGTAAAAATAACAACAATAATAAACTAATAAACAAAATAAATAAATTGCATATTCCCAGCAACCCCTGTTCCGTGATGTAATAGTTGTATTTGTGTGTTGCCTACTCCCCGTACACGTTTTATTACCTGTGTGAGAAACTGCATCGTGTGTCCTGTTTACCCATGTAAGAATACCGTAGACCGTGTTTACCTCCCTGTGCTTTACGTGATTCGACATAAAAACACTGAAGCACTTATATGTGCCCAGGTGGTCCGTTTGGGAACTAACAGAGTGTTTCTTGCTAAGCAAACTCTTTTGTGAGTCTCATGTCAGGTTCTTCCAGATAGTGTGTCGCCTGTAGCAGCCTACCCTGGCCACTAGGCGCCGCTCTCTTCTCTACATTCTTTCTCACGTTCATTAGTTAATTAGATCATTTCTGGTCTGTTCCCCGTTCACCACCCTTCCTTATTTAAACCCTGTCCTTTCTTCATTCCTTTGCTGGTTATTGTTGTAGAGTGTTGTAGAGTAGTGTTGGCTGTTAGCCTACTTGTGGTTGTAAGTACAGGTGCGTTCCAGGTAGATATAAGACCTGTTAGAGCTTGGCTTTGGTTTTCTCTGGAAAAATATTAGCTACACAGGACTGGTGTGGTACAATGTCTGACAACTGGACGAGTTTAATAAGATATTAGTTAAAAATATTGAAAAATAGTTGTGAAAAGTTTTTTCACTAAAGCTACGTTACACTGAAGAAACACATACCACTGAACATTGTAACTTCTGAGAGGCAAGAGAGGTGAGGTCCAAAAACAGAGGTTTATTAATAGGAGGAAGATGACTTTTACATTTTGTTTTACTGCCTGTATCAGCTGTAAGGTCATTTGTAGCTCCTCTGTAGTCAGTAACAGTTTTTAAAGCAATCGTTTGCAGTGTCTATTGTGCTGATCTGCTGCTAATATAACATGGAGACATTCTTGGTATCTTAAGGCAGAATGAACACTCCTCAGGGTCACCATAAAAGGTGCTGTCATATCTGTGGCTTCTGCCCCTTTATCTGGAGCACCTTTTACATACTGTATTCTTTCTATTGTCTGACTGAAAATGTAAATTCAAAGGACACGTTAACCCCTAGAGTGTGTGTGTTTGTGTGCTCGGCAGAACACCAGTTAAGGTGCGTTTCAGTGATCAGTGTGTCTCTAGGTCACAACCTGAGGGATGTGAACATGCCCAGAGGATGCGTGTTCACACGCATGGCTAAACAAACAAGTCGTGTTCTCGCGCTGACATCACCTGATCAGATACCAGAAATAGGAATTAAACTGCATTTATGCAACAGGGCACTAAGTGAGACACTGAAAAAAAAATTCTCAGCGATTTAAACAGGCCAGACAACGCTTTATGAAAAAACCCACCATCATTGCCATAAATAAATATGAAATATATATATATAATATATATATAATTACATATATATAATGTAATTAGAGCACAGTTCTATAATTTTCCTTTAATCTCATGTTTGGTAACAACAAAAAGAAATGCGAAAAATCACCTGAATGTCAGACATCTACTGACCAGACTGCACAACTTCTGACCCAAACTAAAACACATTACCTTTGGTTTCTTCACAATTCAAACTGTTTTTATTTCCATCATAACTGCACTGTAACTGCACACTGCTGTCATTCTTTCGCTATGACCACAGTGTACAGTATTAAAGAGACTGCTAAACTAATGCGTAATGGATTGCACGCTGTACAGACATGTAAAAACACGTCTGGCATCTGTAGATTCTTTAAACAAACCTTTAAAAAAGTGACATGTGATTACAGGACTCCTGCTTTCCTCTTTAGTGCTTTACTCTTCTGTGTGTTTTGAAAGAACATGTGTGGCAATTTTAAACATTTTGTTTTAGATAAACAGTGGCTCTAAACCTGAGGCATGACAGTCACCTAATTCAAATAACGACTTTAGAGAGACCTGTAGTGCTGTAATTATACCTAACATATTACCATGTTTATATTATATATAACATTACCTGTAAAGTCTCCAGAGATGTCACTACCTCTTAATCAGTAGTGTACATCTGCACTGTTATTTTCTGCTTTTGCACACAGCAGGAAAACGGAATTTGATTGTGCTAGTTAAGATGCTTGATACATCTAACTTGAATCGTATCATAGGTGACCACAGTTTCCTTAAGCTCAGTACCTTTCGTGAGGCCCATGTCTCTGTGTGCACACACCGGTGGATGTTATGTTTCCCTTGTGTATGAAGTGTCTAACAGCACTTTAGTGCCTCTATGTGATGTAAGAGTTTTTTTACACTTTCATGGTGAAATGCCTGTGGTGGGTTGGCACCCTGCCCAGGGTGACCCTGCCCTGCGCCCTGTGTCTCCTGGGATGGGCTCCAGGCTTCCCACAACCATGCACTGGATAAGTGCTATAGAGAATGGATGGATGGGTGGTGAATAGTGATTCATGTGTTCAGTAGTTTTATGGGGACATAAGAATAACCAGAACATTAAAGCAAAACATAGCGTTATAGTTTGTGTAGGTTACCATGTACAATATTTACATAACTTTGTCATTCGGTTTTTAGGAAGTGCAGAGCGGTTGAGACACATTAATGTGGACAAATGGACCGTGGCTGCAGTGCAGGTGCAGAATTAATCCTACAGATGGTGTAATGCACTGCCTGGTCGTCATGGCAACAAACAGTTTGGACAAGAGGCAAACGGCCAGAGCACTTATGACCATGTTAGTGGTCAGTCTGACAATACTGTGCAGGTATCACAAATGTACAGCTCCTATACGGTCTGTTTTAAGAGGGTTTTACCCCGTCTTGGGTCAACTCACGGCTCAACGAAATACCAAACAGTGAATGGTATCAATATTTATGTGCCTCTAACATACTTCTTGCGATCTTTTTTTTGTCAGAACAATATATAAAAATGTTAACAATTTGTATTATTAATATAAAAGTAATTTGAACTTGTGCCCTGTAGTGGGTTGGCGCCCCGCCCTGGGTGTCCCCTGCCCTGCGCCCTGTGTGCTCTGGGATGGGCTCCAGGCTTACCCTCACCAGGAATAAGTGGTTAAGATAACGGATGGATGGATGGAAGTAATTTGAACTAGCTGCTGAACTGATAACGAGGTGAGAGAAAACTTGGTCGTAGAGACATCTGGAGTTGCGTGAAGATGAATCTGCTTCGCTCATGCATCTGGTTATTTTTCTGTGTTGCTGTCCAACAAGGAGCATTTGTGTAAGACGTGTGTAAGATGATCAGACAGCGGTGCTCGATATCACCAACAAGGAGTGTGTGTAAGACGTGTGTAAGACGATCAGACAGCGGTATCACCTTTCCAAGCTTCATATAAACAATTATACTAAAGTGAAAAATTTGTATCCTATTTCCTGTCCATTTTTCTTACTTTCTGAATTTCCCACCTCTGCATTATTCATGCGAATGTTTTGTGCAGCTTTAGCATGTGTTCTCTAAGGAAGATTCATATTAAAAATTGCTTAACTAACTGCAAAAGTGAATATTTTTGTTTTTCAAAATATGTAAATATCTGCTATGCATGTTAAGTGGGTGGACAGAAATCTTTTTCTCTGACCTTTGACTTCTTCAACACTTCACTCCCTCTCAAGGTTAATGAAAATGGCAGCTATTTATACACCTGCTTTTGGTGAATAGTACAGTCCTCCTAGCTGTTAACCATTAATACAATGAAAGTATGTCTGTTCTGTTCATAACTACTGTGGGTTTGTGTAACATAACTCTGACTGTGGCTGCTATGGCTGTCCACATGTTTATCTGGGCGTGGTTTTGTTTAGTTCTTGTTCCCGTGTCACATAACTATGGCCACAACCATGTAACATGTTTTCTCTCACACTGAAAAGTGTGCTCCACATTAACCAGTCACATTCAAACTCCATGTTCCACACTCATTACATGGAGAAGTAACCAGTCACATTCAAACTCCATGTTCCACACTCATTACATGGAGAAGTAACCAGTCACATTCAAACTCCATGTTCCACACTCATTACATGTAGTAACCAGTCAATATAGCTGTAAACACTATATTAGCGCACTATCTAAAGCTTCTTTGTCTGAGCACTCGCTGTTCAGTGTGAACTATTTATAGCTTTATAAATGTTGCCAAAACGTTTGCTTGATGTGTTGCACTGTAAGCCACACCCAGTTTGACCAGTGTCATTGTGAAACAGATGGGAGGTGTGTGTGGTTACTGAAGATGGCTGTACATTAAATGCCATCACACCCTGACTGTTTTCTGTAAGCCCAGAGGATTTAGCAGGAACTGTGAAACGGAGCTGAGCTACTTAAATATGGGCTCACCTTTTTCAATGTGTATGTTTTGTTAGCCTGTGGTGGCTGGGTGTTCCCCGCCCTGGGTGTCCCCCACCCTGCACCCTGTGTTAGCAGAGCCTTGGACCGTCACTTCTGCTGTTACATTTCATGTTTAGTTACATGTACCCACTTTGTGGTGATGGTTCAGAACAGCTGGTATGTTAGGGATGGACGTAAAAATGCAGCAGAGTTGTTGGGTTTGAGCCCATAGACCAGACCCAGCCATGATTTACAGTGCATAACAAGGTAGAGATAACATCCATACTAAGATAAAATGAGATTATTGTCATTATATTAAAAATTCAACAAAATTTTGAGTGCCCTTCCCAGCGTAACACACATGCTTACATAAATAATATGCCTACATACACACACGGTTGCCCCATCCAACTCATCATAAACATCAGATGCCTTAAACCCACAGCAGGTGGATCATAAGATATTGCACAGAAAGTGCTGGTGTCCATAATGTATTTCACAGATTCATAAAACAAAAAAATGGGATGTATAATGATATAACACATGAGGTACAGAGTCATTATGTGTATGGCTTAAGATTGTGGACTTAGAAAAGAACGTCTTCATAAATCTAATGTTTGATGCTTTGACTGTAGCGTCTCCCTGAGGGCACGAGGTCAGATGGAGGCCAGGAGGTCAGATGGAGGCCAGGAGGGGAACCTATCATTGACAACGTGTTTAACCATCAAACTTATAATAATCATTCATTTGCAAAACACAATACAGCTGATCAGTTTCAATTTTAAATATATTGTCTCCGTGCTGTATTCTATTGAATATACAGTATGTTAAGAGGATTCGTAAATCATTGCATTTTGTTTTTATTTATATTTTACAAAACGCCCTGACTTTTGGTATTTTGGAGTTGGGGTTGTGTTTGCAGTGTCTTGCAGTGAGGGAAGAGGGCAGCTGATGGTCTTCTGTGCTGTGTTGTGACCCTCTGCACTAATTTTTGTCAGTTCCCGAGCAGCCAGCATACCCCACTGTGAGGCCATATGTTAAGAAGGCCTCCAGCAGCTTTCTGCATGGATTGTTCCTCTTCAGGGCTCTCTGGAAGTGGAGCCGCTGTGGTGTTGATAGACTATGAAAGACAAACCAGATATGTGGGATACCTGGAATGTGAAGGTCAGCCAACACTTTGCCCTGAGCTATGCAGAGATTTTGGCAGACCATGCAACCAGCATCACACCCAAATACCGTGTTACAACCAAGCTCACAAACTCAAACACCACATGTTACAACACCACACCATGACCAATACATCAGACTCCTTCACCTCTTGGATCATCTAATCCAGCATGTAGCAGCTTCTATCAACATCAGTCAGAACTGCACAGCCATAGCAGAAGAGAAGGACATTTCACAAGCAACAAGACACAACCTGATAAACTCTATGTGAAGGAGATGCAACGTGGTGCTACACTCACACAGTGGTCATAGCAGATGTTAACGTGGAAACCCTGTTCAACGTCTTGTTTTGGGTTTCTGTGACCAAGAGAGAATCGTATTGATTGATTTTCAATATATAGCTTGAAATGGTTTGGTATTACATTTATGTTCATTTTTATGGTATGTGTCATATTTACATTTTGGTTCACTGTACAATATTGTATGAATATGTGAAATGCTGAGTGTGGCTCCTTTTATAATGTTAGTTGTAACGCCACCAAGTTTCAGATAGCTCTAATCTGGGCTCAGGACTGCTCTCCAACCTCAGAAGTGCAGCACCAGCGTTTATTCCTTTTATTCTGAGCTCTGCTCGCTAAAACAAACCAGATGCAACAGCTGCTCCAACAGTGGGCTCGAATGTGACTTTTCTTGCTGTAGGACTCCAGCTCTGAGGGCTGAGCAGTTTTTCAGTGCTCTTCACACCGGCTGCGTTGTGCAACACAAACAGCTACACTGTAGATGACCTATGACATCACAGGTAGAGTTTATTGTAAATGACATGCTTTGTTCTTCATTTCTAATTAGACATGCTGCAGCAGGCTGGACTACCTTTCTGTTTTGGTCAAATGTAAGGAAGTAATTTAAACAAAGCAAACATGGGAGCTGGTAAAGAGCTAATTCTGTATAGTGTGTTACACAGAGAAGGTCAGTTTGGCCACTGTTGGCTCATCTGCTCTTCCCACATGTCTTTGTTTGCACACACTGTCAGATTCGATAGTAGAACATGAGAGGTTTGATTATATAAAACAGGGACCAGTCGTGCCTTTGGTGTCGCCCTCGACTGTTTCATGGCTTCACAACTACACAGCCAGTTTGCAAAGTCTGTATAGACTGTATGGTGGTCACTTTGTGCAGACCACACTCACTCAGAGACTGATCAGCAGCACGTCGACATCATGCTCAGGCTGATCAGCAGCACGTTGACATCATACTCAGGCTGATCAGCAGCACGTTGACATCATACTCAGGCTGATCA
>JABJVR010048156.1:0-25294 GCA_025773905.1 Chitala chitala
ATATATAATTATATATACTGTGGTATATATTAATAGATGTTTATATATATATATATATATATATATATATATATATATATATATTTATATTTGGATGTGTATAGGAAATTTGTGCAGCAATATATACAATGGAATTCAGATATGAGGGGGTAATAATGCACTCCACAAATGTGTTTTTGTGTCCACGATGCAGTGGCTCTGTCTGCATCCACAAAGAGCAGTGAAAGGGAAATCATTATGTACGTTATACATGAGAAATGGCGAATACATGCTGTCTTGCTGGATACCTTCGCGTCAGCACAAAAGAACAAAAGATACGCAGAGAGAGGCATGACCGCAGGTGGGACGAATGGAGGTATGGCACAGAACACATAGTCTGCAGGAGGTACGCATTAATATGTGTAATGGTCTCATTCCTGGCTGGGAACAATGGCCACTTATAGTTTAAATAGATGAATGCTTTTTTTCCTATTATTACTGTGAAAACTTATTTTTTCTCATAGGGACACGACTGATAAACTATGTTCCTTAAAGATTCAGATGGTTGTAGTTCGTGGATTATCTGGTAAAAACTGAGTGTAGTTGCATGCATATGAGGACTTTTGATGGCTTGTTTTTTTGTTTGTTTGTTTGTTTGTTTTTGTTAATTTAATTTATTAGACATGTTGAATATAGTAACAACACTTACTGGACAGTTTCAAAAACAGAGAAAGTGGTTTCACACATACTGAACATACATTTTTGACTTAGTAAATAAAAAAGCACAGTGATTTTTTTTCTATGCCATTCATTTACATTTCTGAATGTTTTTATAAATTTCAGATATTTGAAAAATATAGTCTTTACTTGTATGGTCCAATTCTTTATTTTCTTTCATTTTAAATCCAAACTTGAAGGGAACCACAGATTAATATAATAGTGTAGTCAAGCATATAAAAACCTTTTAATTGCCAAAAGTACCTTTGTCTGTGTTTATTCTCCAATGATACAGTTATGGTATTTGTGATTTATGTAGAGAAAAAAAATCAATGATTAAAACAAAAAAGTGCAGTTTTTCCTGTAATGGGTTTATACGTCATTGTGCGCTTGCAGTTCAATAGTGTTCGCCATCAAGACAAAAGGAAAACACAAACAACAAATAAAAAGTGACCACATTTGGTAGCACTACTGCCCTTTTACTGTTAACCTGCAAGCAGCGTGCTCATTGGCTCTAATGCACACTGTCTGTGTCTGGGGGCTCCAGGCTAACCCGTGCTTTAAAAACACAGCCAACGGACCCAGCATCTCGTGATGACATCGATTTTTTTTTTCTCTTCCTTTCTTCTTCGTCCCCTTGCACACTCTTCTCTGTCCCAGGCCTGAAGCGTACAGAGAATTACTGTCTCCCCAGCACAAAGGCAGCATTTCAGCATGGGGGAATGGCTTGGCCACCCCTGGGACATCCGCAGTGGAACAACATGCTTCTGAGTCTGACACAGTGGAGGCTCTGTTATTAGTATGGGCTGGCTGCTCAGAGTTAAAGCAATCCCTGGAATATGGAGCTTTAGTTTACTCGATGTGCAGTCCGTAACTGCGGCAACAATGTGTAGCTTCTACAGTCATGAGATCTTGATTTGCACATCCGTTTGTACGTGCATGGCATGCGTTTTCTGTGAAAGACATTTTAAAATACAAAAGGTATTCCTGTCATTCCAGAGTTTCGCGATTTTTTTTTTACAACCACTCATTGAGCTGTTAGAATACTCACTGTGACGGGTGCTTGGCACAGTTACAGTTATAGTACAGTACTTACTTCTACATTTTTTCTTTTGGAATACCAGGACTTCTTAATGGCATGCAAGAGTGGACCAGCACAGACCGGCAGACCAATAAGGAGCACACCTTCTTTTATTGTTACTATTCTCCACCTGCAAACCACTGAGCATGACCCACTTTTATGCCACATGTTTGTTCTAGAAAGCAAAAGGTTTTTGAGACAGAAAAAAAAAATTTTTTTCAGTTAAGATGCCCTGGTGTGACATTGTTGTGAAAGGCGCTATAAAGAAATAAATTCAGCTGAATTAAGGTGCTGACCTTTTTATGCGGAATTTTACTGCATAGTGCTTCTCAGAATTCTGAATGTACAAGAAATTTTGACTAACCTTATGAGGTTTTAAGTCTCAACATCTCCATACCTACATCTTAGAAGGCTTTCAGTTGTTACTGAGAATGACACAGTGCGTCATCTTCACAATGCTTTGAGACGCTCGTGAGGATTGTCACATATCTTACGCCTACAACAGATCTCTATGTGTACTCTGTGTGTTCTTTGCACAGACAGCATCCCATAGGTTTTCAAAAGAGTTCCATTTATACATGCTGTGTGCATTAGTGCTGTTTTAATGTTAATATGGTGCAAAAATCAACTAATGCTTGTTTACTTTGCAAATCAGTACTGGCTAGAAGAGGCATGGGTGTAGATGGTGGGGGGGACAGGGAGGACAGCCTGACCTCAGTTATATAGACTGTTATCTATATATAACTATATAAGTATATAAAGTTATATAGATGCACCCACCCCCACTTTTGAGGGGCATACTACGCCCTTGAGAAGAGATGTAGCTGCACCATAGGTACTGTGCTCCTATTTGGGTTTTTCAGGCAGATCACTCCACTTTTTAGCATCACTTCTCTATCATCAACAAGTCTGTTACATTTTGAAGAGAAGGAGCCAACATGTGGTGATGTGGTAAATAAACATGGAAGCTGTATGGCTTTATTGTTTGCCAAAAAAAAAAATCACACAAAGTATTAGTGACTGAAGTTGTTAAATGCGAACTTGTATTCGTATATAAAATATTTATTAAAATATAATAAATCAAGTGAATCACGGTGGATTTCCGTTTTGGTTGGGTTTGTATTGTTAGACAATTAGAAATGCCTTAACCACTTAATGGGAAACATGTCGTGTTAATCATAAACAAGCCATCTGCTTGACAATGTTTTGAAGAAATGTTGATGTTGTGTGCGCTTTTGTGGTTTTGTAGCAGTTGAACTCTTTGGCTCTTTCACCAACAGTAGCAATCAGACTTCATTCAGATGGACCAGGTTTTCTCAAACTTATTATTCATATATTGTTGTAATAACTAGCAGAAGACATCAATTTGTACATATTTTTGACTTGAAATAGTACCAATATTCCCAGTCATTTTAAGATTATGATTATATGAAGTTCTTTCCTGTGGTCTGAACTGTTTGTATTGGCTGTTATCAACAGTGGTACATATTTCACAAAAAAAAAAAAAGTTTAACTGGAATTCAAAGTTTGATGTATTATAAACATCTGTTCAAAAAGTGAGTCTTTGTGTCTCATAATTATATTCTTTTTACTTCTTTCATCCAGAATAAAGACTTTGGAAGATACAAAAAAGGATTCCATGTGCTTTTGATTGGATGTGAGCCTACTTTGACCCCAGAAATCGAAGATGATGTTGCTATGGAAACTGCTGGTGCTGCCGTCATTTATGGGGTGCTTTGCAGGTAAAGAGTCTTATTAATAAGCTGTGATGTGAGCATAAAGACGCTTTCTTTGAGAAGTTTCTATGCTTATTCATATGTATTTGGGGCAGGTTGTGCTGGAAAAGTATGGCTTAGAAAGTAAGTAACTCAAATATAGCCAAATATAGGTAAACATTAATCTTTTCCTCCATTAAGATACAGAGAGACAGATTGTTCCTTTTAATGCAGAGGGCAGTTTTAAATTAATAATTGTGTCTGAGTGATTGCTCTCAGAAAGGTTGTCTTCAGTTAATCATTTTGAATATAAATGAGCAGATTGAGGTGGATGATATACAGCTAGGCAGTGGCAAATTTTAGGATTTAAATACTGATTGTGAAAGAGAGATTTGATCAAGAAAGTAAAAAAATTGATATAACTTTGATTCAGGGACAGATAATTGTGCTTGGTCGTATATAAACCACTACTGCCATTTATTTATTTGTTTCTTTATTTTTATTTTTACTTTTTTGCTCTAGATAGCAGAACAGGCATTGCAGGAGAAGCAATGTGAACTAATGATCCAATCAGGATGAAACAAACATCTACAGTAAACTGTAATAGTCCAATCAAGCAAGGAGTTGCTTAGTAACTTATCCTATTAAAATGTGTGTTCAATACAAGTAATCTTGTATTCAGAGAGCTCTTAAAGTCCAGCAAAAATCATAGATCCACATGTTGCACAACTGAATCAGAAGGCAGTTTGATCTTTAGTCATATAGCTAAAATCCTTGGTTGTATACCTCTACTAATATAAAGCCCCTTGTCCAATCATTCATATAATCTAATTTGTAGATGTCAAAGCATAAAATCTAATTTGTATACTTCAGTTTAGCCTGATTTACTACTCTGGTGTAAGTGAGTATTACAGCCTGTAACATGTATGAGCCCTGATTTTTGTCACGAGATTTAAAACATACGCTGACCTACAGATTTGTCTGTGTGTCTGTACACACAAGCAGCTGATTCAATAGTATATTAAAGCAAACTGTGTGGATGCAGTCTCTTTAATAAATGCATGGCTCAGCCTTGATATAATAAATATCAGACCAAAGCCATGTTGAGATAAAAGTGCCCATCTTACCGTATATTTAGTTCGGCTGCTTTTTCACTGACAGAAAACTCAAGTTATGGGAAAATCACTGTTGTGCATTTCTTACCTAAAGGCCTCTCTCATTGATCAAACATAATGAAATGATTCAGTTTTTCTTATTTCAATTATGAGCGGTCAGCCTTTAACTATAGTCAGATACCATTGAACATTTCATAGCGTGAAAGTAAACTCACTAAGAATGAAGGGTTAGCTTGTATTACAGTTGAGCTGGATGTTTTACTATGGCTCTTTCTCACACAGTATGTTCTGCTGCTGATGGGGTCCTTTATGTTGACCTATACTTTATATTTGCTGAGTAGTGTTAAATAGATAACGTACTGTAATGTGGGAAGACAGTATAGTCCTACAATGTAAACAGAATTGCACGAGTGTTCAGATTAAACTTCCACGGCAGAACTTGTTGACCAGTCAGGTCCCTTGTTACACAAGCACACAAGGTGGAGCTGCCTCACAAAGGTCACGCTGTCTAAGGACAGCCAGCCGGCTGGTGGACAGGTTGCCCTGAAAAGCCAGGACTAACAGGGAGGCCACGCTTAAAGCAGAAGGGAAATTTCAGTGATCCTTGTCCCTCCCCCATACAAAGCTTTCTCCTTTGTTCTTCAGCAAGCCGCAACAGGCCGTCCTCCTGTTCCACTCACACTTCTCTCACACCCTCCACGCTGCCATCTGATTACCTCCGAGCGCCTCGTTCCGTTGGACATGCACTCGGAATTCTAATTTTCCTTGTCGTGTTTCTGCTCTCTCTGCCACGGTGGCAGGTGCCCGCTTCTCTTTTTCATCTTTTATACACCCACGTGAAATGGTGCTAATGGCCGCCACCCCCCCACCCCCCACTGGGGCTCGACATCGACAATTGTTTCCCTCTCGATTGTTTTCAGTTTAGACAACTGACACTGTAGGGGGGGTGGGGGGGAAATGTCAGGCAATATGAACACAGAAACCACCATAGTGTCTCTGTGCAGCAGGGTCAGGTTAGTATCACGCAGTAGGCCTCATCGTGGAAAACTACACGCTTCGAACAGAAGTCCCCCCTCCGCCCTCCCCATCCTCTGGGAAAGGCAAGTTACCAAGGTTAAGAAGCTGAATAATTCTGTGTTTCAAGGTCTATACAGCTGGACTGTACAAGTGTCACAGTAGCTGTTCTGCAGAAAACTTCAGGGAGCTGCACCCAGAAGGGAGGAAACCAACATTCACACAAAGCAGTGAGTCACGGCACGAATATAGGTTGCAGTGGCTTCAGTTTCTGCATGTATTTCCCACTGAAATTGAAAAGAGCTCTTTTGGATAATTAATTACATGTGTCAATGGCAAAACCAGATAACAAAGCAACATCAAAGACTACGAAAGTTGATGAGCCAAGTGCACAAACGAATCCAAAACAGAAACAACACCTCCATTTGCACCAATTTTCAGTTATGGCCTTTCCAGAGGTCATGGTGTGATGTGAAGCCAGCTCCTGCAAGCACATTTTAGATGGGAACTGGTTCCATGGCAGGACACACACCTTAGGTGACAAACACACACCAAGGGCAAAGTTTCGTCAGCGCAGTTTTTCATGCACACATAGCCAAGCTTGCTGTAGATCCTGCAGGCTTTGGTGGTAGAGGGCAAGACAACATCGCTATGTAATGAGCCACTACATCAGCATGCGTTCAGCCCACCTTAAAAGGTATCTGTTTTCAGCATCTCTGTACACTGTTTTAAGTGGATCTTCTGAATAGAAAAAGAAATTCTCTACTAAGTTACTTTACAAAATGTTGAAAAACTCTTTATGATAACTGTAATGTGTTTGACAGTTTTCTGGCAAATGAATAGTGGTAGCTATCTTGCATACACAGCTGCTTTTCTTCAGAAGCGAGCGAGCAAAGATTGTTTTTGTCTTTAAATACATTGACAACGTTTTAAGACTGAATACACAAAAGGCATATGCAACAGAACTTGGGAGGTGCACCGTCCCCTTCAGTATGGGAAAGAGTGACGGGGTTGATAAATTATTTTAATCTGTTCATTAAACCACAGTTGTGCACTGTTTTGTTTGCGCTTGATTTCAAATGATTACTTGAACATTAAATTAGTTGTTCATTAACTGATCTGGGTAATAAGGTGGCTCTGTGGGGGGGAGGGGTTCTGTATATCATTGCCTCAAGGTTGTGGGATCAAATCCTGCATTTGGCACTGTATGCATGAGTTTGCATGTTCTACTGGTGAACGTGTAGGTGTCCTCCAGACTCTCTGCCTTCCTCCCACAAGAGGCAAGCTGGACTGACAACTTTAAATTGCCCTTCTGGGCGTGTGCCCTATGATGGGTTGGTGGACTGTCAAGATGTACCCTCTCTTGTGCCCTAGGCTGCTTGGGATCAGCTCCAGCCACCCCCCCCCCATGCCTGTCCATGATAAGTGCTGGAAAAATATGTGAATGAATTATTGAAAACTCTGCAGCAGAATAGCGCACACCTCTGTGCATGATTCTTGTTACTTACAGAGAATCTGAACTTCTTACTTTTGCAATGCATGTGTTTTCTTAAAAAAAACTTCACATATGGAAAATAAAACTGTGAGAAGTATTTAATTGGATGTAGCTTTGATATTTTATAAGATATCAGGGTGTGTCCAACCTGACAGTATAGCAGTTGTTTTTTTCAGGTCAGGTTATGTATATCTGCAGTAGGTTGGCATCCTCTCCAGGGTGTCCCCTGCCCTGTGCCCTAGGCTGCCTAGGATAGGCTCCTAGCCACCTGCAACCCTGAACAGAATAAGTGAGTGGGTGATGGGTTGCATATATGAATACTGTGTGGTAGTAAACTCAGACTTCCCAAATGACAGTGCCATGGCTCTTGGATGTTATTAATGACCTCACAGCTGTGTTGTCCACAGATGTGGCAGCTTCATAGTGACATGAGCCAAGGCAGGAATAAACAGCATGTCTTGGAGGTCTTGGATGGATTAAGAGGATTAAAGTGGTGATGGTTGCTCATCCAGTCTGTAATGTTGGCAAGGTACCAGCTGATGCAAGAAAGGGGACCTGTGACATCTGCATAAAGGCGGCAAAAAGTGAATGTAAGAATTGACACAGGGGCACAAATGACTATATGTATATCTACAGTGTTTTATATGTAATGGTAATTTTTGCAATGTTTATGCAGATTACCCAGATTCCAAAATGTATATTCTGTTTATAAAATATATATATATACAGAGAGGGAGAAGGACCCAGCACCAGTCATCATCAGATAAAGTACAAGATAAAGTCCAAGACTAGAGAGAGATTGTTGTCAGGTCATCTGATTGGAGCAGTGTGAAAGATAGGAATCAGACCTGTGGAGGCCAGCATGCACCAAACCACAATAATCCAAGGATGCTAGATGAATGCAGTAGGTGGGGGACAGTGTGGTTAGAGAATAGGAAGCCTGTTCAGG
Organism: Chitala chitala; assembly: GCA_025773905.1. Taxonomy (NCBI): domain Eukaryota; kingdom Metazoa; phylum Chordata; class Actinopteri; order Osteoglossiformes; family Notopteridae; genus Chitala; species Chitala chitala. The sequence continues at coordinate 8,066 of JABJVR010048156.1, forward strand.
AAGACCTAGGAGATTCAGAGACAACAAAGGGAGGTGTTTCAAAGGCATGTGGAGCTCTGCTTTCAGCCACAGCTGGAATCAGTCCAGGTGTTTATTCAATCATTCTGCAAAAGAAGGAAAAAGGAATACTCACCTGTGTGTTTTTCACATTACTGTGATGCAGGATGTCTTGATTGGGGTTTTTTTCATTTGTTATAGTTTGTCCTTATTTGATAGATATGGAAGCTGTATTGGAAGGAGAGGAATTGAGGACAGGTTAATAAAACAGGTCAGGATAAACAAGTCAGTGTCATGGAGCTCAAGTCATAGAAATTAAAAAAGATGGCTAATGATTTGTGACACTGAGTTTAATTCAAGTTTAACTCATTTCTGATATATTTACCATTTTTTTGCCTCACAAAATGACAATGGTTTAATTTTTTTGGAGTTTCCATTTTATTTAAGCAGGACAAACTGAAAATAACTAGAAATGTAATCAGTTTACCTAGAATGGAGTTGATGTACTCAAGCAGCATGTCCAAAACACAGAGGCATTTGCTGCTGTCCGGGTTCACGGTGCTCCACATTATCCCTTTACAGGGTCTCTGCTTGTCGTCGGTGTGTGAACACTGCCTGTTCTCCATTTTCAAGCTGTGCCAAGCTGTATTTTAAACATTTGTTCTTCCATACTTTTTTGTGCATAATGTTTTGGCAGGAACAATGAGGACAAAAGGCCTCCATGTGCTGTGTCATTTTCATGTCAAATTTTTATGACTGGTTCAAGTAGGTGTCATTGTAGGGTAAAGGAAAGTACAGTGCAAAGTACAGCTCTGTGCTATTCCTGTTCAGCCTTGGGTGCGTGCGTGCGTGCGTGCACATAGATGTATGTGTGTGGGTATGTTTGTACATATGTGTGTGTTTCACACATTACAGGAAGTACTAGTAATTTCTAATACTTGAATACTTGCTATTGCCACAATAACTGGTTATATTTTTTAAATTATAATTTATGCCCTAGTGGAAAGACAATTGTCAGAGAAGATCATCATTTTGGTAAAACCATAAAGTACTTCAATAAAAAATAAACTACTGGTAGTGTCTTTCTGTGGATCTGTTGTTTTATCTGTAATGCAGGCATTGACTAATTGAAATTTAATTTTATTTGTCACATACTGTACTAACCATACAAGGTATTACATGCAGCGAAGTCCACACAACTGTCAGCAACCAAGAGAAGAATTACACCACGCAATCACCTCAACTCTTGGTGAAATATTGGACCTATGCTTAGTCCTTCTTGTCAGATATTTTGCATGGACAGCATAGTACTAGGGGATAAAATGTATTAAAACCTGAGTGAAATATACTGTAAAGTTCTACAATAGTGTCTATTGTGCCTCAAAACAGAGGATAGTCTTGATTCATTGACGTTTTTCTTTTTAAACTTCCATATGGGTTAATTTGCTGTTCCAGAGAACGATTGATAAAAGTTCTTGTTTTACCCTGCACTTAATTTTACTTTTCAAATTTAGCTTCATGTCACCAAGGAGCTCTCTTCAGCTGAGTCCTCACTCAGGTAGTTATGTGGCTTTTCTTTTGGGATCATTTCAGTTTTCATTTCTTCATAAGCCCGAGTGTGAGTGCTGTAACCTAATAATTGAAACACGCAATTTGTAACCTGAATATTGACATTTATTCCAGTAGACGTGTTGGGAAAAACACTGAAAATGCTTTTCAGCAGCATTACTAAAGCGCTGGGGTTTTCAGTTGCAGTAACAAAAAAAATTGACAAGATAGAAAAAACTTTTTTTATCACTATGTTATCACAGATTGCAAGCTCAATAATGAATTGCGTGTGTTTATAAATTTTTTCTTTATCTATCTTCTGTGTAGAAGGCTAATACGTCCATGCCCCTCTTGGCTACCAAAATGCATGAGAGCAGTATTCATTCTAAGAGTTCTACTGATCATACTTCTTGGGAAGTTAGCCTGTCGCCATTCCTTAACCTTGGACCAATTTATGTAACATTTTATATCTGTTTTCAGAGGTACATGTGTACAGCGCCGTTCAGCTTTCCTGAGCACAGAGTAACACATTTTCCTAACTTTATAAAGGCAGACACTGCACGCTGCAGATCACACATATTTCTAATATTTCTGCCAAATAAACAAATAGTCTTTTGAGTAACTTTCTTATGCCAGAAGGGAGAAAGTCTCTACTGGCTGCCTGGTATCTAAATGAGAGGCAGAGCATGAGGGCGGTGTTGTTTTGTCTGTTATCATTTTTGTGTACTTCCCCGTCATCAGGGTCATGCAAGTCAGCACAGAAGGTAAAATGTTTGTAAAAATCATATTATTCATGACTTCATATAATAATAACTAATAAGAAAAACACAGAAAATTAATAGCTTTTATTTTTTCACTTGTCGTGGCTATTACGTCAAATACTCCTTTATTGATAAATTTTTGCTCCGCTGACAATTTTTAAAGTGTTATTTGCACCATTTAACTTTTCGCAGATCATGTTAAGCCTAAGTGAAACAACAAATTATTTTTTATTTAAATCATTTATATATATTCAGTTTGGACTTCTCTCTATTTGGTAATATACTTAATATAATTAATATTGTATAATCATTACGCTGATCATACTAATAATAGTGAATGCAACAGTAAGTATAATGGTGTAATCAGTCAGTCAATCATCTTCTATACTGCTTCATCCTGTTAAGGGTCGCAGGGAAGCCTGGAGCCCGTCCCAGAACACATAGGGTGCAGGGCAGGGGACACCCAGGGCAGGGCGCCAACCCACCGCAGGGCTGGTATAATCATCATTTATATAATAATCATAATTGAAAACTGTCATGCTTTTTAGAACATGTATAGGACAGATAAACAGTTCTCTAAGTCTTTTTTCTCGCAGTTTAAATATAGACCCAAACTGTGAATCCTATACGTTTATGCGGTGGTAGAAGATTTTTATCTTCACACTGAATTGCCCCCAAGGCTCAGCCTGCAGGATTCCATGCTAACCTAACACCCTGCTCAGTTTCTCACTGATAAGTAGAGCAGCCAAAAGCTGAAGTTGATCTCATTGAGTTGGAAGATATGCGTTATGGGGCAGCTGCCGAATTGTCACCAAGGTTATAAAAGTGCTTTCAGTCCAAACGACAAAGCTCCACAAATGAATACAACTTTTTGCTTTGGGTCAACAGAAACCTGGCATTTCAGCAACACGGTGAAAGTGTAGTAATAATGTAAATACCAGAGAAAACTGTGCCAGGCATTATTATTAACTTTAACCAACTTTACTGTAAATTAATTAAAATATAATGCCATCTGACAATGTCAGTCAGGAGATAAATGATGTAACTGTTTACCGTAGATTTTCACAAATGTAATAAGAATCTGGCTTACCTTTGAAATCTAAAAGGTTTAATAACATCGTCATCCAACAATAATTTGTGCAATATGAACACTGACTATGAATGGCACAATGAACTGGAGCAATGATTAACTTCACATGTATGTTTTGTTTGTTGTAACTGGGAAATAAAAACAGAATTTACTTATTTATTTTAACTTGTTTAGATGTATTTTTTTAACTGTACATAGAAATGTTGTGCTTATTAATATAAGTAAAATGTATAGTAAAGTCACAAATTAAGGATACATATTACTAAAAGTGAATAAAATTCAAATTGTCCAATTTATGAGTTTACCTTGGGTGATGAGATGTGAATTTATATCAAATAAATAATGAAACAGAAATTTTGCTTCATACTCCGACTATGTTCCATAATATTCCCAGTGAGAATTTTGTCATTGTATACAACCCTGTTTTTTCATAACACCAGGCTTTCATGGAAAACATTGTGTTAGAAATTAATCTAGTAATAAGTCACTTATTTGACATTAACTTATTTACTGTATGTAAGTATCAAAATTTCAGTTTTTGTGCATTGATTTACTGTGTCTACACTGTACTAAACATGATGGGTGTTGAGTGTTAAGCCTTATAGGCTGTGTTCACTTATACTTATGAAGAGCATTTAGTTTATTCCCCAAACACTTCCTGTCTGAACTTGAAGTTAGTGAAAAAAAGTATATAATATAACAAATTGACACTGCCGGATCTTTGCTGGTCACATAATTGACAATTGACAAAACAATTTTCTCTGGCTGTAGCAATCAATAGACTTATATATTTAAGTTTTATATATTGTATATATATATATATATATATATATATATATATATATATATATACATCAATCAGCCTATTGTTTGCTACAGTTGGATCAAATGACTGTATTGTAGGTAAAGTAAGCAAAGTAATCCTTACAAGTGCTCAACAGAGTAACAGCCACATCCATTTCGATCTGTTGACCAGTTCCGTACTATCATATATGGTAAAGCTTTTGTGTCTGACAGTTGAGTATATTTCCTACTGTTTTTGGATTTTGACTGGCTCCAGCTGTGGTCTTACCCAGGTTTCAGTTTAGTCTCTCTAGGTAACAGGTCTCTGTAGGGACTTAAAGGTCTCCAGTAGTAAAGCAGCTGCCAACTTTTTTCCAAGCTGTGCTGTTATACTGTTTGAGTGACTGAGCTATTAAAGAAGCTATCAGTGCATTTGCAGTAACATGCTGAACTGTGGCCTTTACGCAATCCATATGTATATTAACACAGTACAGACTTTTATTGTTTGTTTAGTATAGTATAGTATTGTATAGTATAGTATAGTAATATGTAGTATAATTTAATAAAAGAATAAGATTTACAGGGCAATGAGTATATTCCTAGCATTAAATGCCAAAATTATTAAATGTTTTATTTTTTATGCATAAGATCATTCCATTTACCTCTGATCGAAAAAACGCTAAAGGTATATTTCACAGTGGTGTTTTATAAGTACACATAGCGTTCATTAAATAGTTTTATTAACCTACATCACTGTTAATGGCCACATTACTGTTGACAGACGACTGTACTGTATCTCAGTAACTGTGTACACACATCTCCAGAAGGACCCAGCTGCCCCTCCCCTGGAGAAGCAATTACTGCTTACGAGCGGCTGCATGAGAGGCGGAGCCTGTCCTCAGATGACAGAGAAGGCAGACCCCTGCTAATTGATGATGTCAGCAGTTCGGGCTCAGCACCACAGCCTCTCTGTTCATTCCTTTCACTTTGCCAGGTGTTTGTTTTGTCAACACATTTTATTCAAATGAGCCCTATTCTTTTTCTTTTGTTAATTCGTTTTATGGCTTTCCACTTTTGTGTTTTTTGTACGTCTGTGCGCTTTTTAGCTTTTATAAAGCTGCTGACGCAATTAGCTGGGAGGATTGATTGATATATTTATCAGGTCATTCCTAGCGCACTGCTATTTTTATTGCTATGTAAAGTTTTTTTTAGATTTTTTAAAATTTTAAACTCCCTGTGCAACATTGAACTGAATTTATATTTTTCCAAGCTTCAATAATACAAGCCACTACACAATATATCAGGGTTATATAAAAATCAACTTTATTATAAGTAAAATTCGCATAAATTATTCTAAAATGCCATTTAATACAAGTGTTTACAGGACAGCAGTCATTTTAAATTGCAAAACGTGTTCAAATATTATTTATTCCTGCCCATAGGTTTAATATATGCGTGTATATGTGTGTGTTTGTGCTTGAAAACAGAATGAAAAGTGCAATTATATCAGTCATGTAATGAATACCTGTTTGAGAGTACAGTAAACAGCTTTCATCCCCCTGCAATGGTGTAGACTGGTCACAACAGTGCCTGATTTCCCCAGGGTGATGCAGTACGATTTAATCAGCATTTGGGGTCTCCAGGTACAGCCCTTTCCAGGAGAGAGAGGGCTTCCCATATCTAAGATGCGGAAACAAGTGTCTTTCTCATTGGGGATTAACCTAACTGCCAGAGACTGGGATGATGTGTCTGCACAAGTGAAAAGCAAAACACTAGAAAAACAAGTGGGAACAACACAACAACAAAAGACGAATGTTGAGCAATTGTTTTCTGACGTAACAGCAGCCAATTTTCCTTTGCCTGGTTTATGTCATTTTTAGATGTTTTGTCAATCGTTTTAAATGCAAATAAAATGTATGTTGCCAAAGCTCATTCAACGAAAGCAATAAAAACGGTAAAGAGCACAGAGGTTTTCATCAAAGATGTTGACTTACTTTTTGCCACAATTTACAACTGCGGTATGTTTGGGTAAATGGTGTAGTATCAGTGTGATGTAGCCAAAGAGCTGGATTTATAAATGCAGTCGTTGGTTTTAGTCACGAGTGAGCTCTCAAGTTGTCAGCCTTTTTTGCATTTGTAGTGGCTTCAAACAGAAATGTCAACAGCTTGCATCAAGCCAAGGTAAACATTTTGACTTGCTTTAAGTCTTTGTGTTCCATATAGTCTTTTGTTTATTTATTATATTTAAAGTTGTACAGATAAGATAGTAATACTTATTTTACATTACTGTTGCCAAGTCCTTTATGATCGGTTTTTTTTTTTTGCAAAAATGTTCAATGAAATGGTGTAAAACATGGTAGAAGTGCAGAGCAGTGTATTCTAATACACTGGGCATTCTTTTTGGGTTTTTTTTTCCTTTGGTTTTGTGTCCAACATTAGACACATAAAGAATATTTAGAGTTATAATTTTATTTGTACTTTATAAACAACATGCATAGCAACAGAACTTTTTGGCAGTTCAAAATAATCGTCCCTGTAAATCATCTGTAATATAATCAAAAGTCTGTAACTGGATTTGATCCTACAAGCTAACATTAATGCCTGACAAGGGAGATTATTTGACAAAATTTTGGAAACGTATTATAGTGTTCCATGAATCTTGCTGCTGTTGGTTTCATATACTTTATTAATGATTTTTCTTTCCTTGTCTTTTTCAAATGCTAAACGTAACTGTTATTACAGTTTAAACAGTATTCAATGCCTAAAAGGTGACTCTAGTAGGGAAATTTTACCTTGTTGCACCTGGTGAGTTTATGCACATGTCACATTTTTCTATGGAGGAAAACAAATATGAAGAAAATAAGAAGAAGAGAAGTGTGAGGAAGAGGCAGTGCTCACAGACGAACCTCAGCTGAATTTACACTGGCCAACTACAACGTTTGTGTGGATGGCATGATAATGAAAGACAAATCTGTTTGCTGCGCACCGTTTCTGCGCATGTGTGACATCGCTTGACTATTTGTTTGTATTTCGCGTTTTCAGTCGTTGCTCGGATGAAATAAACCGAGCATGTGAAAAGAATTAAGTATTTTTAGATCTTTGTTTAGCATTTCAGTCATGCGTCCAGCAGAATTACATGTTGCAGCTTTAAGTTAGAGGAGATTATTTCATATTGCTAATCACAATCTATTTTATTTCATGGGCTCCCAGGAAACTGATGAAATAGAGGAATAACAGCAGACATACGCACCAATGCAAAGCTGTATTTAATATTTAATCAGTTTTCTTATGTACTTTGCCGGATATAATAAAAGTCCTTCCCTGTTTGCCTAGATTCAATAAAAGTTGCATAGTGTCTGAGTAGCAGTTAAAGCTGCATTGTTTCACAGATCTCAACTTTGCTGCTGATTGAGATCACAGCATATTGGTTGTGTTCCCTTACTAATAACTAACCATCCGTGAACATGTTCCCATTACGTTCTTCAGCTTCCAGCCCTTCATATGCAGTTGCTACTTTCTGTAAGTACATTAAATATAAAGCATAATATTATCCTGTTGAGGGACTTCAGATGCATTGATGAAGGCTTGCCTGAAAGAATGACCTTTAGCTGTGAAAACTTGAGCCAGAATTAAAGTCTCAAGTTTCACAGAAAAGTAGACCTTGAAATATAAAATTTTAAAATTACATTCACATATATTTTTGCAATGAAATTTGATATCAGTTTATTTTCAAGTGCAGCATGGTACTTTGTGTCAGGCACACGTATATATTTTGAAACCACCATCTCTGTGGGTATTTTCACATTTAAGAATGTCACAAGTGTGTAGAAATGAGTCTAGCACCAACCACAGTGGACGGGAAGATCTTGCTGATCGTACAAGTCGACAGAGGCTTACTTGTGCAGAGTAACAAACAGCAAGGTGGCTAGTCGACGAATACAGCAGTGGTTCTCAAAGCCTTGTCAGTTAATACACTAATTGTGGTTCCTCGTCATGAAGGGGGTTTAGCAGCTGACAGCCTAAATGAGCTTCCCTCTTGTCAGCAAGAAAAAAAAAAAAAGAAGAAATTGCATTGGGCTAAGGAAGGCAGACCATGAGTGCACCATAGCATTGGGGGGAAAAAAGAACACTTAGTCTGTCGAGTCCTACTTTCTGCTGTGTCACATTGATGGGATGAGCAGAACATGATGATAAATAGCAGCAAGTCCATGGATCCATCCTACAAGGTGTCAACAAGGCAGGTTTTCATTAACGGTGTCACAATGTGGTGTACATTTTATGGTAAACATTGCATCCATTGATTTAAGTGAAGAAGGTTTTGACTGCCTGACAATATCAGGGCACTGTGGCAGATACACCCCTTCATAGAAGCCATGTATCCAATGGCATTTGGGCTCCGTTACCAAGGTAATTTTCCATCTGACTGTGATTTGACCAAGAAGTTTTCCAAGAACTTGACGGTCAATTCAGTTCATCACAGTAGCTTTCCCGTTCTTTAGGTCTGAAAGGACGATACAACTATTTGGATTTGAGATATGAAAATGGACGCATTCTTGGCTTGTAATACCCTGTCATGCTTGCGATTCTTTAATCAATCCATGTCTAAAAAAATTTAGGCTGTTATAAATTACTTATTTGGACAGAGATGTATCTATTGAAATGACTACTTTGTGTAACTATTTTTTCCTTATTTATGCAGAATGATAAAAGTAAATCTTTGTATTAAATTGCTAATGCTTCTTGGAGTCATATTAGCAGTTTACTTTATTCTACCTATTTTCTAACTTTCCATTTTCAACAACTGCTTATCAAGTATACAGGTCAAGACAAAGTATACCGCATTGTACAAATACCATGGGACATACAGTCATGCACATATATATTTCTTCACATAATAATATATTTCTTCACAGTCATTCTGTGTAAGAGCCATAGCTGTCGTGTATGAGTCTCCACGGTGGGGGGGGGGCTTGCTTCCTCAGTCTGTGCTGGCACAGGTGTATGTGTCCTCAGAGCCCAGGTGGAGGACACTTCCAGAGTGCATCCTCAGGTGGTGCAAATTATCTGGGCTTCCTATGACAGGGAGGATCTCCAGCTTGGCAGGGTACAGACCTCTCAATAACCCGCCGGGCCTCCTAGGCACTCTCTGTGAGAGAGCACTTTAATGAATCCTCACAGAGAAGAAGGGTTTCAACCCCGACCTTGGTCATGCACCACACATGCTTATTTTTATTTCTGTATTTGTGCTAGTGATTAATTTTGACTTGATTTTGGCCTTGCTGGTGACTGCCAGTGAAATCACATTAAACTAGACAGATTAGGTTGCTTGTTTTTTATATGACGTATATACAGATTTTCCCTCTGTGAGTGTATGGGTGTTCATATAACATATGCACAAAAAATAATTTACCAATGTAAGCAGGCTTTCCTGTGTTTCGCCTGCATCCTGCTTCTCACCAAGTTTACCTGCTGCAACTGGGTTAAAGTAACAATGTCAATGTGAGATTTTGGTGTTAGTTGGTGAGAATCTGTTTTACCTACCTGTAATGAGATAATATCCCATTCATCTGGCAGTCTTATCACATCAGTTACCAGGGTTTACATGTGAAACATAGCATCATGTATGATGGAAGGTATTTTGGAAATATTATGATTATTTACAACATTAGAAAAAATAAAGGTCAAATGTATGCAACTTACAGCTTTAGTAACTGAACAAAGCCTCACCTTAATGGAACCACACCCAAATTGTGTTGTATACACAAGTGAGATTCACGTCAAATACATTTTAAGCATCCAAATTACCACAAGATGAGGTCCCAAGGCTCTTTTGAACAGGGTGTAATTGCTTACAGCTGGTTTATTACATGGCATGGCAATACATTCTAATGCAGGAACTTAAAAAGGGAAATTGCACTATGCAAAGAAAAAAAACCTGAGAGAATGGTTTGCTGAAGGACCTGAACAGGATACAGGACAGATTTTTGAGAAAGACCTCCTTATAACAGAGTCTAAAGAACCAGCTTCATTCTTTTATGGAAGGGAGATCTCTAAGAAGCCATGCTCCTGTGTGCAAGGCATGTGCTTCTGCAAGCCAGGCCCTTACTGAATATTTCATACCATTTGAAGGGCAGGTCAGCTACGGCTCTTGTCCCTATGTATGAACTGGAGAATTGTGGGACATTCCTTCACAGCAATCCCAGATTTGAAGTGTGTTCCGTGTATTTCAATGTACGGCATATCTTATTATGTATGACAATCAGCTTGATTCTTATCTCTGTTTGGTTTTGTTGTTGGACTGTGATAATAATTACAGAAAAGGTATTTAAAAGGCCACAGAATTGGGCAAACGTTACCATTCTAAATAACAGCAAGTAATTGTTGCCTTTTCAGCAGTGAAACAGCAGTTTCTGTTTCATTGAGCAGCATAAAACAGATATTATTTTCTTAAATATTGCTTCTCTTCATTTTGGTTAGAAAAAATAAGACGAATCCCAGTGTTTCTAATGAGCGTAGAGTCTGAATGGCTTCGTGTACAGTGCATAATAGAGCCATATAATTTTAGGAATCATGCAGTTGGTTGGTGAGGAGAGAATAAAACCTCTGGTTTGGAAGCCAGAAATCATTTTTATTGTGAGCATTTGTTTTATATATTTATTTTGCCTGCATTTGGTTGAAATTAACTGACGCATTGAATGATGAAAACGATCCTTTTTTTTCTGTGCGGTTATTTACAGCGCGGCGCTGTGCTCAAACCCCCCTGCCGCTAATCAGGCTTCAATGTTATGTACTCAGGAGAAGTACGCAGGCTGGCTCTCACCTTCATGGGTGTCAGCGACAAAGATAGCTAACCGTCTCTGCTGCTAAACACCATGACTCCAGCCATCCTTGGGTTGAGATACGTGTGGTGAAAAAAATTCCTCAGTTATTAATAAATACGCTTACAAGTACGTGAAGTTCAGTATAATTTCGCATGTTGGACAAGCAATACATTATTTTCAAAACAAACCGTGCAAAGGCAGAGAGTTGTGTATTTATTAGCATATTGATTTGATGTAATTAAGGCAGGTTCCAAGACATATGTGAGGGCGTGCGTTTAAGCATCGCATTGTGTTTGTCACTGCACACAATAATGTTAGAAAACAAACAGGCAGAACAAAAACTATGCATTCACTAACTTTTCTCAAACACTTTACCAAAAACAATAGTGATGACAAAGATGGTGATGACCACAGTGACTGAAGGGTTTTATGTCATTTTTAATAAAGGATGCTTTTTGATTAAAACCTGAACATGAGTACATACAGATATATACCTACAGGTACCTTTCTGGCTGAATTATGTGCCAGTTGCCGTAACTGTCTATACGTCTGCTTTCATGTTGTAATCACTCTGTGTTTTACATGAAATAACTGAATAGGTTTTGGGTCAGGTGCACACAGACCAACATTTGTATTGATTAAAGTTTGTAGTTTGAAGTGTAATGTTCTCGAATATCTGCCTTTAATCAATTTCAAATAAAAATTTTTTAAATCATTTTTCAAAATAAGTGACAAAGGGCTGTATTCTGTACCCAGTAAAATAGCTGTAATGATAAAATTTTACCGGTGCTGTTCTTATATGTATGCAATTTCATTTTAACCAATATGTCAAAGCACGGTAATGACTTGCATTTATGGTAATTGATATCTTCCTGCTGCCCTGTGGTGGGTTGGCGCCCTGCCCAGGGTATCCCCTGCCCTGTGCCCTGTGCTTCCTGGGATAAAATGCAGGCTTCCCGTGACCCTGAATTGGATACGCCAGTTAAGCAAATGGATGGATGGATAGCTGTCTTCCTGCCCATCTTGCAATATATTTTTTTCTTCTGATATAAAAGACCGCAGGACCTGGTGGAGGTCAATAATTTTTTGCATGGGTGATGGTCTATGTGAGAGGTTGAGGTACAGGTAGCATTGGAAGTGTGAGGTAGATGAAGTCTGAACACAACCACATTGTTGTGTTGAGCTAACTGAGATTAACTCCGTGTCATGCAGCATAGCCTACAGTCAAATCTGATCTGTTGTCAGTCTTAAAGTGACGTGACTGCTACACAGCAAAACACCTGCGTAATCTCATATTAAATTGTATATAAAGAGTGGCAATTACTTGGAGAATGTATATTTTTACATCATTGTAGAATACCATGCAATTTTTTGTTTGTTTGATCAGAGAAATGGTTTAAAGGTTATGGAAATATTTGCAGCGTAAAAGATGATTTGATCTTTATGAGATTATAAAGGACTGTGGGTTTGCATGGAGGTCATTGTATTCTGTTACTATGTCTTTATGAGTAGACAGCTGTATGCATTTTAGGGAGTTTGAAAAAAAAAAGGTGTGGTTTGATATATAAGTATTAAACTGATTCTCTGACATAAATCGGTTAGGCTCCATGCAGTATGGGCCTTCAATCAAATTTAATCTGACGTCAGGCTAAAGGTAAAATGATTACAAAAGCTGTCGCCTAACCTTTATCCCTGGCTTATTGACTACGAGGGTTCTCAGTCATGTGGAGAGGAGTCCCCTGAGCCAGCACAAGGCCATCTGGATCTCTGGATGGCACTGGATTAATGTCGGCATTTGCGTTGTTCTATGTATCCTTTTAAAAGAGGCCAGACCACAGCTGGGTTGGTGCACTGTTAATTGCCTACTGCTTACACAATACTGTTTGTGGCATAGAGTAGCAAAACCAAAAGGTAACCTACAGAGGTAAATCAGAGTGCTTCAGGTGACTGAGCAGTTCAGTGGTGAGTGATAACACCATGTTCTTAAATAAAGCATCACGTTTTTCTGCAGATAATTCTTTATGAGCAGAGACAGGCAGAATGAATTGATGTGTTTAGCTTGCCTGCGGCTTGCTCTTTCAGTTGTGTGCTGGTGTTGGTCTAGCTGACGCCTGCCTGACTGACTGTCTGTCTATTTTCCAAGCGCTCTACACGTGTGCTCTAAGTGAGGGATTCAGTTCCACTTGTGCTCTCTCCTTCACAGAGAGCTCCGTGCTGCAGAGCCCAGCTTTCACCAAGCAGCCAGGCAGCATCGTGTTTCCCGTGGACATCATGGAGAAGAACAGGGAGGTGGTGTTCAGCTGCGAGGCCCAGGGAAACCCTGCCCCTTTCTACAGGTGAGCCTGTCTCCACCAGATGATGACCAGGGCTGAGAAATTTACAGTGTGAACTAATTACACTAGTCCTGTCTGCCATTTCTTGAAAAGAATGACATTGAATGAAATGAACCATTATTTAATTATCTTCTTCTTTATTATTACAGTATTATTATTACCAACAATACTAACATAAAACATTTATTTTATTCAGTACAACTGAAATGTAGACTACAGATCCTGAAACTGAGTATTGCAAAATTGTGCCAAAAAGGTTCATTACTCTGTTGATAGCTTAGTATATCTCTGACAGCGACAAAGTTCAGATCAATCATGTCCACTGACAGAAATTGCCAGGCTGAGATTTAGAAGGCTCGGAACATTTAATACTTGGGATTTGAGCCAGCTTAAAGGATGACCTAATCAGCTATTTCCTGTCAGGGATGCTGCAGAGTTCTGTCAGAGTTAACACAGCTCTCTGAGTGCTAGACAGCCTTTGTGCCACACCTGTGGAGTAAATCGTGTTCCAAGATCGTTCATCGTGCATCACTTGTCCATGCGTTACCTGGCTTCTTGACCTCAACTGACTCAATGCAATTCACCATAAAGCATGCTGCAGTGGTCACACACAGAGCTTGACTTTATAATAGCATGCTTGTTATAGCATCTGCACCTTGATTTACTGAACTGCCATTTTTAAAGAGGAAATTATGCACTATATGGAACATAAGGCCTTTGTCATTGCTTTCCAGATAGCATACCTTTCTTTGGATTACTGTATTATTTCAGTTTGTAGTATTAATAAAAGGTAACATTTACTGTAGAGTCAATGTTGATGCACCCTGTGTTTCAGCGCCAAAATATCATAAAGTAACTTGTAATTTATAGTAAATGGGCAAGTTTTACAGATATTACAGATGTTCTTTGCAACATGTGTTAATTTATTCACTTCTGTGTTTTTATGGCTGTGTTATTATCACATTAATCAGAAGTGCAATTTAAAATGCAGCATCACATTCATGAACTTTGTAGTGTTCTCAGATGTGCTGCTGAATACTGAACGTTTAGTTTTTTGTGCTGTGTTCAGTTAGCATCTTCTACTTCACGTGGCTGGGCCACAGTAGACGTACACAAAGAATTAAATGAATAAGAACAGTGTGATATATTGTTAACAGAATATGTTAACACATGTTGAGGTGCTAAAGGCAACTGGAATACCACAGCACAGAGTAGCATCTATTAATAGCAGTAATGTTCAGGTTAACAGCATACCCTACATTACATATAAGCATCTTCCAGTATACAAAACATGTACAATAGTGTAAGATGGATGTTTGTATCAGAATTTATGTTTTTATTTTAAATAAAATGCACAAATTAAAACTTGCTAGGTGTAACACACGGACAAGAGCGGAGACCAGGCAGAGGAAGGTCTATGTGTAGAATAGGAGTGTAAGGGCCAAAAGCAAAGTGCAAGCTGCTACACATTGTGACTAAAGAGAACACAAAGTACAAGGCCGACACCAGGCCAAGGACCTGACAGGGGAACACCAGAGCTACAGTACCAGGACTAGGAGCTATGATGGACATACGTTAATGTATAAACAGAACCTAAGAACCTAGAGTCCACTTGAGATTCAGGCAAACAAAACCATGAGAAAACATCTAAGAACAGCACAACTACACTCTACATCTAACAACTGGCAACGAGACAGGAGGAGACAAAGGCTCTTAAAGTGCTCACACCTGGTGTATTCACTAAGTCAATTAGAGGTGCACACAGGAACAAAGCAAACATAGAAATCCCGCATACACTAGACACAACAATGAAGCTAGAAATACCACAAGCTAGACAGGATAGGGCTGTGCACATGACACCAAGGTATACTTTAAGTTTTAAGTACGTTTGCTATATAAATCATTAAATAGGCCTGAAAATCCACCTAGTGGCTTGTTCTGCGAGTAGTAATTGCCCAAACCCCCTCCCCTGGTTGGCTGTGCAATTCTTTACATTCGCTAAATGTTACTCCTATCTGTAAATGAAATTTTATCACACTTATCTGGCTCAGAGACCACCTATATGTTCAGTGCAATGTGCCAATACAGATTATACATATTTTAACATCAAAGACAGATGTTGTAATGTAGCACATTTAACTCAATTTTCCATTCAGCAGTCACTATCTAATTGAATCACTGAATATTTTTAGTATAAATGTAACATTTTCTATATCCAACCGTTGATATGACATTGTAACATCTAAAGACTGTAAACAGATAATGACTTGTCACTGACGAGTTAGAAAAATCAATGGAGCCCTCAGAGAAATGCTAATAAACACCCATCCATTAACTTTTGTCCTCCCTGCTAGTGACTTTTTTTTTTTTTTGAGGCTTTCATTAAGTCATTTCTTGACACCGCACTAGTGTGGTGTTATAAAATTCTCAGGATTATACAACTGAATTCACTACACGAATGTTGTCTGCTCATGCAGTTTATGACTTTGGTCATTTAACATGACTTTTTTTCCCTGAGATGAATTTTTTCATATCAACGAAACAGAAACCTTTTCATTTCAGGTTTTATTTACTGAACACAAATAACTGGGCAAGACCAACTGTATACTTAAGTTGGCAAAACAGATTCATTTCACAGTGTTTATTTAATTCTTTTTAACTTTATACACATTGTTGTATTTTATCTCGTTATATTTTATAATACAGTCCATTATTTTATAATACAGTCCATTGCTCCATTAATGTTTTTGCTGTGCTAGCCAGGTAAGTATTGCAGCAGCTAGGATATTACAGGGGTTTTAAACTGTAACACTGTTACTAGTATCAAGGAAGACCCGGTCAAACAAGAACTTCACAGATAATGCACAGACATTTAGCAGCACGTAGAGGAGAGGTTTTATTGAAAGATTTACTGTTTGGGGATGTAGTGTAAGGTTATGTGCCTGTGAAACTGTTGTCAGTTTGTAGTCATCTTCTGTTAGGGCTTCAGCCCATTGAGAGCTACTGCATATTCAGTGTTTGATTCTCCTCTCATACCAGACTGATGGATAATTACAGAATACATATTAGAGAGCCAACAAAATATACCTAGACATGTGTTTAAAAATAGCAATAAATCAAAATTTGAACTTTGTTCCTTATTTCAAGTTTTATACTCTACTGTAAGAAAACTGAACATCTTCACTGAGGACTTGAAATTCTCTTTTTGCATTACAAGAATAAGATGACAATGCTAGTTTTATTCGTGCTAATTAGATAGTTTAGCATTCTCACCCAGAAAAGTGTTTTTCTTTTATTTTTCATCTCAAGGATATCTGTTGTTGTTCAATGAAAGTGAACATACCTGTAGGACTTTGAGTTTTCTAAGAAACGCGTTTTTATTTAATGAGACACATTCTGTTGATTAATTAGTGGTACTAATGACTTCATTTAACTGTTTTAATTGTTGCTAGTTTTAGACAAATTAATTATATGATTGTGTCTTTATATGTAGACTACAAATATTTGATTTCACTAGACATATTCCATTGCTTCCACAGAAAACAAAGTGTTAGGCATGAGTACTGTTATGTTGTTGAATAAACAACTGAGCAAAATGTCAAATGATCAAATTGTGTCAGAGAAATTGTCAATGTATTTTTGCACCAGGTGATTATATTCCCTATATTTTGTTGTACCCACTTGCATATCCTGTTCTTTACAAATTAGATTTTTACTACAGTTTGTAGTAAATGTATAACACTATGTATATGTATAACAAAACCCTTACAATGTACACTCACTGGCCATCAGACCAGGCAACGTTTTTCCAATCTTCTGTTGTCCAATTTTGGTGAGCCTGTGCGAATTGTAGCCTCCGTTTCCTGTTCTTAGCTGACACGAGCGGCTCCCGGTGT
>JABJVR010048157.1:0-18696 GCA_025773905.1 Chitala chitala
GTTGTCTGGCTTCATTCATTTGTATTGATTTCTTCAATTTTCTGTGTAAAGCGCTTTGAGGCATGCTGTTGTGAAAGTCGCTATATAAAAATAAATTGAATTGAATTGAATTTCATGTTTAAAATCTGTGTGTGGGGTTTGCATTTTGTGCTCGTGTTTCAGGTGGTGTGCGATTGGCCTGCAGTGTGTTGCTGCCCTGTGCAGTGTGTCCTGCCTTGCCCCTTGGCTCCATGGGATATGCTCTCAATGTCCACATAATTTTTTTTTATTATGTCATCATAATGTGGATGTAACTGTAGTCTGAGTTATTAAAATAACATCATAAGCAAATGCAAAAAAACACGTGCATCATATTAATGCCAATGAGAATTAAGTAATAGCAGTAAATGGTTAAGATGCTCGGCAAACATTGTGGAAATGCAGATACTGTTCTGCTGGTGTGGCGGCACGGTGGTGTGGTGGTTACCTCGCACCTGCAGGCCTGGGACTTGACTCTTGCCTTGGGTCTGTGTGCATGGAGTTTGCATGTTCTCCATGTGCATGGTGGGTTTTCTCCGGGTTCTGTGTATTAAGTTGATTGGTATGTCCAAAATTGCCCACAGTGTGGGTGCCCTGTGGTGGGTTGGCGTCCTGTGCTCTATGTGTCCTGGGATGGGCTCTAGGCTTCCCTGTGACCCTCACCAGGATGAAGCAGAATAGATGATGACTGACCAACTAACTGTTCTGCTGGTTTTAAACATATCACAAAGAACAGGGAAAGAGCGACCTTAAGAAGAGACAATGCTGCTTTTTGTCTCATCACACTTTGAGTTGTGCCAGTGCGATAGCGGAGTTTGCACATTATCTTCTGCTTTGTATAATGGGCTCAGTCCTCACTAGGGCTCGAACCTGCAAAACCAGGTTCGAAACCGCCAAATTAAAGACAAATTAAAGATAAATGCTAAACAAGCTGGGCTGTGTCTGCATGCCAGGTTTTCTCCCATGATGTATAGACACACTGTTTAAGGTGCGCTGGGTGTCATGTGTGCCCTTTCCAGAGTGCCCTGCAGTGTCATTCACACTGGCATTTCCCTGCCTCGTTCATTGCATCTCCTAGTACAAGTTCTACATCACTCCTAGCATAAAAAATGGAGAACAGACTGATGGGCAGAAGGATATTGTTAAATCCAGCATATACAGAGAAGGACATAAAAACGAGGTTATAAATAAACTGCAGCTGCTGTTGAAATTATTGCGGTGTTTTTCTTGACTGACAGGATCAAGGGCTTAGCCACCCGTCCCATGAAGAAAGGGCGGGTTGGGAGCACAGGTTTGTGCAGGTAATTTTTTTTTTCTACAGCAAGATTTGAGCAAGGTGCAAGTGACAGAGAGAGCAAGGAAGAGAGAGAGAGACAGGTTTTGCTTCATTACAACATCGTAAAAGGGGCCTTACATGTTTTTCTTGCCTCAATTACAGAATGAACCCAGTGGAAAAAATACGATATACCCTACATGGTATATTGGCCTAACACAAGTTACTCATGAGTAAACACAGATTAACAGCAGGGACAATTTCAAAGCTCTTCTATGAGTTCACCTGTAACACAAACCAGAACGCCTGCAGGAAACCCAGGCAGGCAAAGGGAGAACATGCAAACTCCATAGAGAGTCATGTCAGATCCACAACTCTCAAGATACCTTGCACTTGTTTCACCACTTTGCAACAAAGTTATATTAATTATTATTATTATTATTATTATTATTATTATTATTACTGGTGTTGAAGTTATTTGATTTTTTAATATCTATTTTTAAATATGTTGAAACTATATTTGAAATAATTAAACTTTACGTATTACAGTTTGTATAGATGCTGTATGAATTGAGTGCTTTAAGCCTTACATTAAATTAAGCTCAAATAAATAGAAGCTGAATACTGTGATTAATGCTGATTGTGATTTCCCCCTAGCGGGACTCGGTAGTGTAACATCGGTCTCCTCCTCTTCTCCCTGTTTAGTGCTGCCCCCCCTGTCGCCCTGAGTACGAGCGATTCCTGCGGCTCTTATCCGGGTTAGTTTGCGCTCCGGTTGCGGAATTGCATGAATTTTTCCACGCAACACGCGTACTGTGGAAATGTTACCCTGGTAAAAAGGTGAGTTTTCCTTTTTAAGCGGGGGTGACTGCGTGTACGATGGGTTTGTGGGGCGTTTTTCCGCTGTGAACACGAAAGCCACCTGGAATGTAGAAGAGACTGAAGTTATGTTCGTGCTTCTTGATGGACCCCCCCCGCCACCCCGCGTCTGTTGTTCCTCCCGTAAATTCTGTAGCGCAGCGTTCGATCAGAACGAAATCCGCGTTTATTCGCTTCGCATTTGGTTTTAACATTGTCCACATCAAACACAGTCGCTGTAAAACTGTAAGGATCTGCTGTGCATTGTTTTACACCGCTGGAAAACGCCTTGTGAGAGTTCGCACACGTCTTCTACTGTACAGCACTGAGATAATGCAACTGAAATGAATATGTGGGGTCTCTGATCCAGAGATATAACCGTATCTACACGATGGCATGTTCCGCTTGATGTCCCTCAGTTTTTTTCTCCGGGACTTTGTTACGGGTTTCAAACGTTGTGGTTCGGTACCGATGAAACGCGATGCTTGGAAATGGGCTGCAGGCGCCCTACGTGACGGCTTGACATCCGCTTGCTCGGACACCATATTTAACC
This sequence comes from Chitala chitala, assembly GCA_025773905.1. Lineage (NCBI taxonomy): Eukaryota > Metazoa > Chordata > Actinopteri > Osteoglossiformes > Notopteridae > Chitala > Chitala chitala. The sequence goes on from JABJVR010048157.1 coordinate 2,703, forward strand.
CAGTTCCCGTGATCTGGACGTTTTGCGGCGGTTTCTATTGCTTTCACCGGTTCTTTTGACCGTGCCTTTAAAGTGGCTTGATTTTTGCAGAGCCCTACAGGGTGTGGAGGCCCGGTGGAGAGCAGGAGAATCCTGCTCCGGTCCACCTTTTGGGATGTGCCAGGCTGTGCTTCGGACCGGGAGCCACCAAACAAAAACAGTCATTTTAACATTAGTGCCATGTGTTTAATGAAGGCTTGGAGGTGTTACGGTTTCTCATACGCGTATAATCAAAATGCCCATTGGCTTAAACTTGTAAACATATAGTGCACCTTAGAATCAATGAAGCCCTGAACTAAATATCTTTCCATTCGTTCACATTTGAGCCTTTTTATCCTTAATAAATATACTACGTCAAGTGAAATCTAACTTTTTCATACTGTAAAATTGTAGTACTGGGCTGTATTTCTCAGAATGACACTATCACTAACTAAAACTATCACTATTAACCAGATTTATAAATGTGCAGAATAATATGCATTTTCTTTGTAATCAGCTAAGGCACACTGGCCAGCATTCCGTTTACTTTAATTCAGGTAATTGACAGTTTTGTTGTACTTGCAGGACAGATAAGTTTCCTGTGTCTTGTGTTGTGAGAACATACCCACGTTACTCCCAGTGGATCACACATGACATCAGATTTGGCAGACAGGATAGCAAGAACATTTTGAAAAACATACCACTTTAAGTTTTAAGTCAGAATAAAAACAAAAAAAAAAATCTTTTTATCACCATGTAAGCAATGCAGTGAAGTTGACTGGAGTTTTCATCATTTTGTCACACCATAGAATTTTGGAAGCGTTTCAGTGCTGACATTTGAGAAGAAAAGTTTTTCTGTTTTTCTTGGGTGAAGAAAATTACTTTTGAATGATAAAATGCGGAAAGTTGGTACAGAAACGTTTTAAGACGTTTTTCACGTTGTTTTGTGATGTTTAGTAGCTGGGAAAGGCCACTAAATCAGACTAGTTTGTTTTTACTAAAGAGAGGACATTGCTGTATAGACCAGAGTACTTAGCATGGCTATTGTCTTGCGCTTCACATTAAACGTTAAAAAAAAAAAAAAAAAAGAAGAAATGGTGCTGGGTGGAGGTAGCTGGCAAAAAGTAAAATACTTAGTTATGTGGGCTGGGGTGGGGTGGTTGGCAAAGTACCACAAACAAACTCTTTACAGTCACTCAGGTCAGGGCAATCGGCAAGGAAACAGGACTGTCTGCAATTCAGTGGTCATGAATTATTCACCCCTACCATTTCTGTCTTGCCATTATCTGCATGGATAATCTCTGTTTATACCATCGGGGAAATGTTCCTGCAGACAATGTCCTCGGGTGGGGGGGGGGACTTCTCTGTCACTTCTGTTGCTGTGTTTTGCTGAATGGTGCGACGTCACATGCTGGGACTTATCTCTCACCGCTCTGAGTGGTTGGTAAGACCCCAGACAGTCTGGGATAGGAGCTATATCTGCACTCTGTCTTCTTCCACACCTCCCGTTCTGTGTCCATGCATGGCCGTCGTTATACATCTTGTACCGTGCCAGCAGTCAACAAAACGGGAAGCCATCCAAAATGAGCTGTTAAGGAAGTCCTTTCCCTGGTTGTTTAAGGTCCACCTTACCCTGCTTCATCTGTGCAAATTCAAATTGTCTTTTTTTAAATTAAATTTTTGCTTGTGGTTACGATATTAATGTGTGAATCACAGCACGCCACGCCCGGGCGCTAACAGGAGACCGTGGCAGCGTTTTGTTGGGACGCAGTCGACCAAAGCACTCATCCCCCCCTCAGCTTGCCCCCAACTCTTCTGACAGTGTTACTGGAACATTATTATGCTGCAGAAGTTGGGTGTGCAGACTGCTAAAGAGCTTCAGGAGAAAATTCCTCAGATTCTGAATGCTATTTTTACCGTTACACTTTAGTCAAAATATGCCGCTTGTGTCTGCTTACCTTTGCCAGTTGTTGCCGTAGTAACTTCTTTTTAACATGAATGAAGTGGCTTGACAGATTTAGGGAAGTGAGATGCAGTGGTACATAACTGCTGTAGTGCTGACATGTTTATACCAATCTTGGTTGGTTTTTTTTTTTTTTTTTTTGTTTTCCCTCCTTTTTTGTGTTTTGTGTGGCAGAAACCAGTTTTTAATAATATATTGACACTGACTGACAGTTTCGTACGAGCTGAAACTCTAGAATACTTATGGTGTTTGTAAATTGACTTAAATATGATCTACCTGAGTTGAATAGAGGAAATGGGCTGACTTGATCTGGAGTGACTTGTATATATCTTTTTTCAACTTGCATGTTTTGTTTTACATTTTCATAACATCAGAAGTGGGTTTGCGTTCTTGTGGAGATGAGCTGTTTGTAGCATTGCAATGACTATAAATACCATGGTCATTGTTGGCATTCCACTTAATCTGTCTGTTCTGTGCTTCAGATCCAGATGGCCAGAGCTTTAAGTGTGTTTGTGAGAGAGAATGTAGCAGCCTGCTACATATCGGTGCTTGGGAGGAGACAAACCGAGTAATGATGATTGACTAAATGCCAGTGACTTCGCTGTACCCACCAGATGTCTTACTCCACTTTTATTTTTTGCATCTGTCATTGACAAACACCCCCCGTCCCTGTGCTGCACTTTAATCCATGGTATGTTACGATGTTACAAGGATTACACGGGGCTTTTTGAAACGGCGACACAGCAGTGGAACCACAGACGCAGCACTCTAGAGCTCCACGATGCTTTCTGAGCGCAGACCGCAAAACGTGCCTGTCTTCTGTGCCCTGGTAATGATAAGGGAAGACAGATTGGCCAGAAGCAGGTCTCTGACAGAGACGCACAGGATTACCGCTTCTCACGCTGCACAGACCTCCGAAAGCACTTCCTACCTGTTTGTCGTCTAGTGTACGATTCCCGGCTTCCCCAGCCTCATCAGAGCTCCCCGACGGAGTGGCTCAGTGGCGCGGGACAGCTTAGTGGGCAGCTGGGTGGATGCGACGCCTGTCATCTGGATTACGGCACTGCGGAGTCACCAGAACACAGAACCTGATGGCTGTGAATTAGCACTCTGACCTTGAAGGGTTGACACGGCCTGCCTGTTTGGCGGGAGTTCAAGGAGCCTCCAATGCCCGTCTGTCATGATTTTCTGGGAGCATCACAGCAGCTGCGTGTTTCTCCAGGAGAGAAAGTTGCACTCTTGTTACTCTGTATTTTGTAAAGAATGACATTCCTATGCAGTTTGAACCATTTGTCTTTTCTATGTTCTTTCTTTGAAGCAGCTTTAAGAGCCAGTGGTGGTGAATGTAACTTTGCTTCGAGATGGTGGTGAGGTTTATTGGTCTTTTTGTTAGCAAGTTTGGTCTTTGTAATAGCAGGTTCATTGAGGTTTGTTGTGGTGGAGTTATACAGCTTCCTAGCTCTGAAAGAGGGGAACATTTTTTTTTTTTTTTTTTTTTTTTTTTTTATTTATTAATAATTTTGTTTTCTCGTTGTGGGCCAACTGTTCCTGTCCTGAGACTTTTCAGAAGCCGTTGGAATGTGGGGAGTTAGATAATTTTTGAGTGTGCCATGAAATTACTTGCAGCCAACGAAACAGTGTAATGTTTTGACACATATGGCTTTTTTGCCTGTCTTCCCCAATTTTATTTTGAAGGATAAAAATAAAGTGTACCACTACATAAAGCACCAGCAAATATCATTAACAAATTTTGCATTTATTTAGTTATATGATATATTTCTGGCAGACATCAAATAAAGTAAGATTGGGTTTTTAAAAACCCATTTATCAATCAGCTACATTTGGAGGGAAATTTGGGAAAGCCCCCAACTTTCAAAATATGCTCAGTTTGTTAAAGAGATGTTAGTTAAAAATGGAGTAAGGACTCAGCATGCCTGAACTCTTTCAGAGATTTTTTTTTTTTCTTGAGGCTGTTCACAGTTTTTTTTTTTCTGCCTCAGTCACTTCTTTTGGTTATTAATTCATTAACTTTTTGTGGATAAGACAGCAGACCACCTGATTCATTTAAATTGTTTTGAAGCTGCTGTGGTCTGAAAATGCATATTAAGGAACCACCGTGGAGCTTGGTAAACCTGACCTCAGCGAGTTTGTGGAAATGCATGTGTCCTGTGCTGGATGCTAACTGAAGATGTGCGTGTTAATGAATGAAACCCACATTGCACAATCCTCCACGTGGTTTGTTTCCATTTACAAAACAATTACAAGAAAATTAGACTGTGTTTACATTTGTAAAATGCTAAATTGGGTTTTAGGGTTTGTTTGCATTTTTTTGTGACAGAACTCAGTACCTTCCATTGACAAAATCTTTCTTGGTGTAGTAAGAATGTGTGATGAAAAGTGTATTTATTTTTTTTTACTTGCTAAATGCTTGTAGTTTAATGTGGTACATAATCTCCATGATTTCGAAGGTGAAAGGGCCTTCATTGGGATGCCTGTGTATCAGGTGTATAACATTTTTTGTGTGCAAGTGATATCGTAATAAAACATTCTGATTTTGGAGGAAAACCAAACATGCTACGCAGTACGAGGTGCATACGAGTTCGCTTCGACTTTGTGCAGTGTGGAGGGAAGAGAATTATGTTTCAGAGAGAACCGTCACGCTTCTGTTGTACGTGGATAGCCCGGATTGTGTGTCTGGTTGCCAGAAAAGCAGTGTGTCTTCTGTGACGGCCGGCTTAGAGCCTTTCTGCTGTAATTCATGTTTCCCGCTGAGGTGTAAGTGTGCGCTCCTTCGGGCTTTACGCAGCGCTCTTCAGCAATCCTCTGAAGTCTTTGAACTTCAGAAAAGTCTGAAAAAAACGAAACCTTTTTGCGTATTCATTTGCTTCAGGTTTTTCTGTCGGTTACAATGGAGTCCAGCCGGCTTATGCTTCGTGATCCGATTCAGTAAAATGCTGTGGATTGTTTGGAACACAGTTCTCTCGTCAGGAGACCACTCGGATGATCCAGGCAGACATTTCTTCTGTTCCTAGGAACTCGTTGCGAAATAGCAGCTGCAGTCATCGTGTAGAGAACCACGCTTCAGTGGAGAACGTTTAATTCCGTTAGAGAAGCGGCACGACGGCTTCGCTGTTTGCTTGCTTGTTTGTCATATTGGTTTTGTAGCACTGCTGAGAGGATGAGTGGGGCTGGGACAGAAGTGCTTTGTGAAGTCGCAGCATGTCTGATATTGTAGCATATTTTCATGTACGCTGACAGGAGCTCCCGTTCCTTAGGTAGCTGTTGCGGAACTGAAACATGTTGGCCACATGGCTGTCGGAATAATTGCTAGTTGTGGGAAGAGGAACCCAAGGTGCTGGTGCAGTGCAGTGATTTTGGCAGGGCAGACTTTTTGTGCAGCGTATAAAAGAATTTGGTTTGTTTTGTAAGGAAAGAGGGCCCAGTTAACTGTAGGGCTCAGTGTCTCTCTGACCGTGGTTTTACTCTGGGCCTCAGCTAACCACGGAGGGATTACTGAAGACGTTTAGTGTTATTGCACAGCGATCATTATGGTCTACAGGTCAGGTTTTGACCCGCACCTCCAACGGCACCTCATTTGTCTTCTTCTGTCTCACTGTCCCGGGGAAGTGACATCACGCTTTCAGTGTTACTAAGGCTCCTCTGAGGAGTTCAGCAGGAATTCAGGCTTGAGGTGTCTGTGGTTCAGAAGTGTCAGGATACTGGAGTTTGGGCCAGCAGCTGATGGTGATGGAGCAAGGATTTGGACTGTGAAATTTAGGAATAACTTACAGTTTCTCCACTGTAATTTTTTGGCTAATTGGGACACATTGGTAGGTGTGTGTGTGTGTGTGTGTGTGTGTGTGTGTGTGTGTGTCTGTGTGTGTGAGAGAGAGAGAGAGAGTAATGATTTAAAGTATAATGGCTTTTTGAAGAGAAATGCTAAAAAGCTGCCTTTTGTTACCTTAGCACAGTGAGTCAGCTTGTTTGTGTGTTTACCCCTGCCCTGTGACTGTGTGCGTCACCCAGAGCACAGCGCTTTGTCTCTATGCCCTTCCTGCTTTCTGTGTGTCTGCGTCTCTGCTGCCATGACAACGAGCTTGCGCATTCTCCTTGTCCTGAGCCCACACATTCAGCCTATTGTGTGCAAACCATGCTATTTGGCTGCTGCGGCTGTTAAATTGCCTTTACCCTTTTTTGTGTGTAAAGTCTGACTGTTAAGAGTTGCTGCATCATGGTACTGAATGCTGGCATGCAAAGGAGCAGAGTAAATGTTGCAGCTCAGCGGCGTTTGTCCAAATGAACACAGCGCTTGTGGTTGGCTCCCTCTCTTGTCATTCTGGCAGCGTCTTGTCGCTCTGATTGGCTGCCATTGCAAATCGGCTTCTCCCCTCTGACTCTGCATGATATAACCACACCGGAATGCTGTACAGGTGACTAATTGACAGAGTGACACAAACACTAGAGTGTTGGGTGGGCATGTGACTGGTGGAAAAAACTGACAGCTTGATTGGTGGGGGGGTTATTTATTTATTTTTTGTAGTCCATTGACCCCTCAGTCCCACCCTGCCATGCTGATCTTTGCTCGTGTTTCTGCAGTCATGCAGGGCACAGAGTTGTTAAGGAACAGCCTGAAACCCTATCTGCAGTTATTACAAGCTTGTGTCTGATATTCAGACGGTGAGCATTTATTCCTCTCATATCCTTCCGAGGTTGGATCCCTGAAACATCTCTGAACGGCGATCCTATAACATCAAACATCTCCACTGATCATGTTTCAGACTGAGGGTACAGTTACGTTACCTGCTAAATGCTGAATCTACGGGTATTGCTTGTGAGCGGAATGTATTTTCTAGGTGTTAATTACCTTTATCCCCTCCATTAATTGCAGCGGAAATTGTCACCAATACCAGTAATTTTTTTTTTTTTTTGTCTCATTTTTCAAATTTTAAGAACTGTAATTTTTTTTTGCTTTAGGGTCTTAATCGTTTTTGGGAAACACCTTATATACAAGAAGCTCATCATGACAAATGATTGCCGAAACTTATATCAAAATTGAGAGTTTGCATAATTTTACAAGGGAGCTTTAATGTTCCAGTGGTTTTATGGATTAACATGGAGTGTTATACTGGCATAATCCCATAACATCACACTGAAATGGGACATGCCGAAGTAAATAAGAGTAGCCAAGAGGAACAGAACTAACTAGGAGTTTGAGTAAGGGTTGAGGGGAGCAGAAGAAGGGGGACTCATTCTTAGCCTTGTGTTACACCTACACTGTAAACCACTCTATTAGGTTTTCTTATTAGGTCATTATGTTTTAGCCTAGTTGTCTTGGTGAAAAATCATACACACGTCTCATGGCTGTTGGAACCTCTCGACAACTGCTGCTGCAGTTCGAAGAGACGTAGATACCTGTAAAGTACCATATTTTTACACTTGTAACACGTACACATGTGAGAAAAGCACCCTTATTTAAAAAGAACCTTTCAATATTTATTTTGAAATCTTATCTGTAAAAATCCATTTCACTTTATTTTTGAATTATTAAATAAGTATATAAGTAAATATGGGACTCGTGTTTATTCTCGCGGACTACGCTGGTGTCATGCCAGGATGAACTTCTTACAAAGCCGATTTCAAGTTAATATTCATTGCCCACACAGCCTGTATAGGCAATAGAACAGCTGCCCATGAATTTTTAATCAAAGAGACATTTGTTAGTAGAGAAACGTTAAACTTGAACAGATGAGTTCGGCAAACGTGCTCATCACGGACCAAAAGTTAGATGGTCACATCTGGAGAAAGACCTCAAGACATGGATCATTGCAAGCAGGGAAAGTGGCCGGGGAATGTCAACAGTGGCTGTTCAGATGAAGGCAAAAAACATGACTCTGGAGGAGGGAAAACCTGGTTTTAAAGGTGGATTTGCGTGGATTGGTAAATTTGACATTGCCAGTTCGAGACTAGGCAGCAAAGTGAAAAAAACGCCTGGAAGCAGTCCTGGAAATGTTTAATGACAATGATTCTTTTGACTTGAGTTAAAAGGATTCTAAAGTACTGACTTTTTTGTTCACAAATAATAAAGGGAACCTTAAAATACATGAGCTGCCCTTAATTAAAACTGCTAGGTTGGCTGACATGGAATGTCAACATCACCCAAAAAGGTACAGGGACGAAAACTGGTTGTCAGTGAATTTTATGGAGGTTATTATTTTTAAAAACTGCAACTTATAGATGCATCAAGTGATGGGAAACACATCTGTGGTATTTCCACATCAAACAATATATACAAAAACATCTAAAAGTTATTGCTGTATTTCACCCATTATTAACTAGCTACTAGCGGTTTATCAACATAAATCACAAGCGATTCTAATATAAAATAAATTGCACATCTGCTTAGAAACCCTTCTTCAAGCATTCTGGACATGGATTCAAAATGCGCAGAAAGAAAACGCAGCGAAATTGACAAACAATGAACTGACATTTACATAAAAGTACACACAGATAATTATGTAACAGCATTTCCATTAACTGTTTTCTGCCTGGTAACATTTTTACACCTGTTGTTCAACCACTGGAGGTTGGTAAATTACAACATATAGTTATGATAGTTAACATATAGTTTTAATCGCATGTAAAAAAATTAACATAAAGCAAGGTTACACAGATTGTAAAGCAAGCATAACGGGCATGTTATGTTTGTGAAATATGGTAGTCTGGAAATGAGGGTCCGGCGAGGGAGCGTTCAGACGTTTCTCTCCTTAACGACATGCGTGCCCTGTCGGCTCATTAGTGGAAACGTCTGATTGCCCAAAGTGTGAGTAGTGACAGCAGCTGCAAAACTGCATTCAGTACTCACACTTTGGGCAATCAGACGTTTGACCATCCCATTGAAACTGTGGCACAGGACACAGTGTACCAGCTTCTGACCTAAGGGGTCTCCTAGCTTCCTATCCAGAGAGAACCCTTCAGTCCAGAGTTCACACATTGAAATCCATTGGGCACAGCATCCATGTTGAATAGAGTATGACCACATCTATAGACCAAGCAATTTATTCCTTCATACGGTGAAGCTGGCTTCCTGCATCTTGAGGTTGGTCAGTCTGCAGACGCTGTGCCAGGTAGTGTGGTTCACAGAGAGGTGTTAAGCAATTAAGGTGTAAGTCATATAGAACCATGACGGAGGCATCACCTGATGGTCCCATAGGCTATGTCTATTGGTAAAGAGGAGGAGGGGACTTGGAGTTTCAGTGAAGCGCGATGCCCTTCCCTGTCCTTGGGGAAGGGTCGGCTTTTCGCCTCTGATCATGTGACCTGATCACAGCCAGAGAAGGAGGCAGCCCGCATGAGTCGCATCAGAGTCGAAATAATTGCCTTTGAGATGGAGGCTGAATTTGATCTGGGAGAGGAGCCCTCCTTCAGCATAGAGATGAGTTCTGTTAGCAAGGGATTGGCATAATTGGAGCTCAGCGAGGATGCCGCCAATGGCCTTAATTATGCTGGAAAATTACAGTGCAGAACCCTGCCATAAATTAAACACTCTTATCCACCAGAGTTTGGCTCTATTGCTTTCTTGGAAGATGCATTCTGAAAAGACCGTGACATTAGGCCAAAGATCACTAGTGTTAGCTATTGGTTGCAGGATTGAAGCTGGATTTTCCGTAATAATAATGTTAATCCGGTTTTAGTTCTCCCAGCAACAGAGAAAAGCGGGGCTGTATTCGGCATTCACAATGCTCAGCGTCTATGGCATGGAACACAACATAAATTCAGATTCTAATTGGTATTATAGGTCAGTTAGCCTGTATTTCTTTAACCCAGTTTAGAACCTGTAATGGATTTTTAATTTAACAAGTAGATGGTTTTTTTTTCCCTTATAACTTTCAGAACCTGGGCTAGTTAAATGGTTAATTTAAATTTAAATTGGCGTTACGGTAACTTAATTGCATTATAGATTTCCATGTGTGACTGATCTGATGGCTTCAGCCCTGTGTATTTCTGCAGGTTGATGATTGGCCCCAGGGAGTCTTGAGGGTTGCCTCAGCAATACGACCCCTGACAGTTCGCCACGCGTCTCCTGGAGCGCCTTCATCTTTCTCCAGAGGAACCCTGCCGCCAGTTCCTGCTGCACCTGCCCGACGCTCACCTCAGCAGGCCCCTCAGACAACTGCCGGCGCGAGACAGCGTCGCCATGGACACAGAGTCAACGTACTCTGGGTACTCGTACTACTCCGGTCGTTCTCGAGGTTCTCATAGGCATGGGTAAGGCCATCTCATTTGTCCTTATAGATAAACCTACAGGAAGCTACTGTCTTTTTCTTGTTTTCCATTTCACCTGTACTGCTGTCCCTCTAACCACTTTTCTGAAGGCAGTACTGGTGTTCTTGGTGTTACAGGTTTTACAACCACATGAGTTTTACTGTTTCTAAAGCTCTAAAGCAAATCAGTAAACCACAGCAGCGCTAATCATAATCAGAAAAAAATTAAAGGAGCATAAAACAACAATGCAGCTGATAAGGTGACGGTAATTGCAGTCATAAAAGAGAAACATTTACCTCTATGACAACTTGCTGATAGTCAAGCAGGACTCCTGTGGTTTTTATTTTGGCTAATATAGGAGGTGGTTTTTGACTTTTCAGCGTGCCGATTGAATTCAGAGTATGTTGCCGTTTGCAGTTTTGTTTTGATATTGTGCGTCTCGCCTTAATTACCTTGGCTTTCATTGTGTTGCTCTTTCCGTGTTCATCGTAACTGAACACGGAACATAGATTTAAAGTATTTTGCACGTATGGTTTTTAAGATGCTTTTTAATGATGTGTGCATTTGTGTAAAATGCACTAAGTACATGCACCTGTGTGTGTGTTTTGTGTAAAGTGAGTGTGAGTGTCTAGTGTGCGTTCCTGCTCTACCCGCTGTGCTGCTTTAGGAACATGGCATGTTAACTTTCCTAAAGGTTGAGTGCGGTTTGTCTGTACTGCTGTGAGTAGCCTATGACGACGTCTCACCTCGGTTCTCCTAACAGTTGCCTGCTGCTTCCATTTCATTGGTACAGCCTAAACACACGTCGCCCAGGTTTCGGATTCCACGAATCAGCTTTGTACTCATTTGCATGACTTGCTGCAGCATTTCTGGCAGTTGAGGACTTCTCAGGTAGTGATTGGTTAAAACTACCTTCTGGCATTTCAGTTACTTTTCAAATTCAAACTCAACTGAATGCTGAAGAATGTGTTTTTTTAGACTAAATACATGTCTGTGTTTCCTGTCCTAAACACTGATGTCTCTCGCCAGACCAAGTCATTACCTTAGTGCCTCTCTGACTTTGTCGTCTTACCCCCAGACCTGATCATGTTGAAAAGTCAGCCCCCTCCCCCCCTTACAATATCTCTCCTGACCTTTTCTTCACTGTTGTCACCGGTGGGTGGGGGTAGGGTACAGGAAGCCATTGAATTAGTTTTTCAGATCTTTTTCCCTAAGAATGAAATTCTATCTCCCACATTAGTGGCTCCGTACTGGTTGCTGTACAGCTCCTGCAGATCGACTGGGTCCTCTCCCCACCCCTCCTAATAACAAACTCTGTCTTCACCTCAGCACTGCAATGGGGCCTCACTTAGGTGGACAGGCGTCAGGATGGGTAGAATTTGGAGCTTCAGGAAGGAGGCACGGATTCTGGACCCTTTCACTAATGCACTTGGATAGCAGGCTGACCGCACACCATAGGGCTCAAATCAGCATGTACTACAGGGGTATGGCACGAGAATGGGCACGTGAGTGCAGCCTGCTTGTTGGAGGATGCCAGTGGGAGGAACACTCCTGCCATTTTGACTGTGCGTTACCAGATAAGCACCCCTGACCCTGCAGTGTGCTGGATTTTGCAGAGGCGATTTTTCTGGCTACAGTCGTGAATGTATTATTCGTCACATGGAGCATCCATGAGGGTATATTGTTGTGTATTTTAACTAATGGTGAAAACAGTGGTTTTCCCCATGAACCGTTATTAACATGCAAAGTGTTGCTGAAATGCTAAAAAGAAAAATGTAAATACTTAGCAGTTTTAAAATTTTGTCGGTGCTTTTAAACTTTGTAATCACACATTTGCGTGAACAACAAAGAGATGTTGAATTAAGGCTCAAGGTCAAGAGAACGTAAAACATCAAAGATTTTGCAGTTACAGGTTAATCAAGTCTTGTTCTTGTAGGCAGAAAAACGTTTGTCACCTGATAGGTCTGAGTAAAGCCAGATTCAAAATTCACCACACAGGCCTATTCCAGGTGACCTCAGGCTGTGAATAGGAAATGTTAAAGTCCATAAATGTAGAGTGTATGGTACATATGTGTGCTTGGCATATGTTATGTAAATATGAAATGAAAATTTCCCCCAAGATGTGTATTTATTATGTACTTAAAGTACTTCAATCCTGTAAATATTGTAAATTTACCATGTGGGTTTGCATAATCCACAGCGAAGTTTTATAAATTTCGCTGCTGTCCAATTCCATTTGGGGTGTCTTATCACCAGTTCTGAATGCAGCAGACTGCATACCAGTTGTCCAGTCATCAGCTGCGAATTCTGAGCTGGGCGGAACCTGTGATGTCGACATGGGCAGTTTGCGGGCAGCCGCAGTGGGCGGGCAGAAGTGTAGTGTGTCAAACAGATGATGTTTGGTCAGTGGGTTGAAAATACCACTTCTTACACATGAGCGCTATAAGACTTGGAATTTGGACGTGATTGCATGCACTTGCAGTCCCAGCTGTGCTGAAGACAGCGTTTTGTCATTGGTGTCACCTGACTGTGCTGTGCCAGGCAGAGTTGTCATCTTGGGCTTTACGCCTCTGTGCTCATCATGTGTACACAGGAGCAGGAATTTAGGGCATCAGTATCGTGCCAAAGGTCAGTGGGGGGGCCGTGCCCCAGCCTGGGAACTCACGACAGTCTTCTTCTTCGAAGATGTATTTACTAGCAGCTGAAAAGCTGAGTTGAGTCCTGAGTGTCGGTTCAGCTGGAGCCACAGCCCTGTCTCACCTTTTGGTTTCTATCTACAGTAATTTCATTACACCATTTTAAAATTCAGGAATTTGGTAGCGAGCTTTGATTTGCTGTTCGAACATGAAGTTCAGACAGAGTGTGGCATAAAACATTTTGTCGTCTACAGTTATTACAGGTTACATTTGCAGACTTGCCTGAAAGAAAATACTGTGCTAAAATTCAGCCAGTGTAATTTCCTTGTCATGTCTGCTAGACAAATAATTACTTTGTCTTAGATGGGTTTTGGTCATTGTAGTAATTTTTAACATTGCGTTGATTGATGTTCTGACAGGTAAAGAAACGGTGCTGAAGGCCACAGGGCTGTTTATCTGAGGCAGGTAACTTAGGCTCACTTAGTCACTTGAGTACAAAAGCCATTTTGTTAGCCTTTTTCTCGCCCCAGTTAATGATACCGTGGTTCAGCCAGTGTTCACGTGCTCGGTCGACCCGGAAATGATAGAAGAAAGTGAGCGTTTCTCTCGGGAAGGTTTGGGCGAACGCAGCCCCAGTTAATGTTGCACCGACGCAGAGGTGCGCCTTGTGCCGCTGTACTCCTGGCTATCAGTGATGCCTACGGGTTCAGCTGTGCCTCTGCCAATGTGACAAAGTCAACCTCAGCTGCTGAATTTCCACTGCTTCACACCCTCTGTTTTCGCAGGAACATTTTGTGGTGCGACTCAAAATTTCTGTGTAGAACTCCGAGGGGGGGCGAGACTAAGTCTCGGTGTCCAGGCCTGCTTTGTTGACCGCCATGCTTTTTAGTAACTGGCCTGTACACTTTGTCCCTGACGTCGAGGGTAATACATGTTGGATATTATGAGCCCTTCTCTGTCTTGGATCGGGGGCCGTTTGTCTCAGCGGAATCACTGTGCACCCACCCCCCAGTTTTGCAGCAAGCATATTCAGTTCTAATACAGGCTAAGAAAACAGAATCTTAGCCACAATCATGTGATTCAGTTCTTTCCACCTAAAGGTACCTACGTGTACGTTTTTTAAAATTCTTATTAAATAATCATGACTTTAGTGCAGGTGGCTTTGGGTAATACATGTCTAGATGCATCATTTGACAAGACCTTTTTCTGGGAGATGTGTGAATTGTTTGGCCTTGTTCATCACAAGGTTTTGTCCAAATACGTAGCTGTCATAGCTTTAACATGTTTGTAGTATATACCTTTTTCCGTGTGTTTTTAAGTGGGCATGCTCGAGCTCTCTTCCACCCTCTCCCACATAGACACCAGGCCATTATGTGTTAAATGTGGCATAACGAATCCAGGCACGACCGCATCGAGGTTAAACTGCAAAGAGGAAGGCGAGCGGCTCACAGACGGAGAAGAGTTATGAGTGTGAAGGCAGCCCTGCACGCAGCTGTCCTCAGTGTCTTTGTACCTGACAGCAGTGCTAATAGCATGGGCTTTTACACCGCCTGGGGTAATTTGGGATTATCCTCATTCTGCTCTGTGTAACTACCATTAAATTGCGTTAAGCTCATTAAAAGGCTGAAAGTGACAAACGGCATGAATGGAGGGAATCTCATTTGGGGAGGGACAGAAGTAGACCTACAGGTCGACCTGATCGTGCGGTTCAGCGCGACTGTCGACTCTCTGACTTCACGTCTCTTGTTGAGATGTTTGCAGTTCGGTCGTTTGGCTGCTAATGAGATTGTGGATGCAGTAATAACCGCTGTTGTTTGTCCCTGGGAGGCACATTCACTAATAGTGCGTGACCCAGTGCATGATGGGTCTCGTGTATTTTGGTGTGTTCATATTTAATAATTATCAGTTTTTTTTTTTCAGTCGGTGGCATGGCTATTATTTCTTTTATTTTCATCCAAGAGGCGTAGCTGTTATATTAGAAACTGTTCAGAAACTTTTTTACATTAAAGCATTACCTAGGGAATCCAGATTTTTCCACAAATCATGCCCGGATTTCCTTGCTAGATTGTAAAATAACCAAAATAATGTACGATATTTATCTTGGATCCTGTCAGTGACATGGAAAAACCAGTGATATTCTTTTATCAAAAAAGTATTTTCCAAAATTACCTAATTGGCAAATATATATTTTTAAAAGTAACAGTAAATACTCAGAAAAAACAAACAAAATAATGATACTTGGTGATCTGTCCCATTTTACTGGATTGAAGGAGTTAGTGGTTGCAGTAAGAGCTGTTTGTTTTGATGGTGCTGATTTGTGCCCTGTCGGGTCTCTCTGAATGTTTCATCTCTGTGCTTTTGCTACAATACTCTGTCCCTGGTAGCATGTTGTGAAAACTTTGGAGAGCTTTTTAGGTTATCATCTGCGCTTCACAAGAGGAAGATGTAAAATCTGTGTTTATGTATGGTTTACTGTGCTGTGTCTGTGTATAAAAATATAAAGTGAAGTGATGACCCACAAGGACTGTACCTCCCAAGACTATAGCGTAACCCACTTTGGATCCAGCTGCTGCTTTTTATGTGCAAGCGTGTACGTGCAAGCGCGTCTTTGAAGGAGTTTGGGAGGGGTGAGCGGCGCTCTGCTCTGCGCGCTGCCGCAAGTCTCCTCTGCTCACCATGACGAGTGCATCTCCCTCAACGCTGTCCGTCTCTGGGTTTCTCAGGGAGCGCAGCCGACACAAGCCCCGCAGCAAGGAGAGTAGCCGCTCGGAGAAGTCCGTCACCATCAACGCACCGCCTGCAGAACCACTCCTCAGCGACCCAGCCGCGCGCGGAGAGGACGTCCAGGTGGGTGTTGGAACAGTACTTGCCGCAGACACCTGCCATTTCTTAAACTGGGGCTCTGCTATCCATGCATTGAGGCAAACTCTGATATGGTTAAATCTAATGAAGGCTGTTTGGGGAAAAGGCATGCATGCTTGTGAGCTGTTTACTACAGAGCGTGTGCGCGTGTGAGTTTGTGTGTGTGTGTGTGTGTGTGTGTGTGTGTGTGTGTGTGTGTGTGTGTGTGTGTGTGTGTGTGTGCACGCGCACGCTCTCGCTCTCTGAGGTTTCT
>JABJVR010048158.1:0-25290 GCA_025773905.1 Chitala chitala
GCCTGCATGCACGCGACTGCCCATCTGCCCATTGGCCTCTCTGCCCTTGGGGGGGCTCCCTTTGTCCCGCGGCACGCTTAATCGGGCCCATTGTAGCTCTCTTGTCCTCCGAGGCTTTGAGAGTCAGACTCCCAGGAGGCTCTGGGGCCTGCTTCTGTGACTTCTGATTGGCTGAGCCCCATGTTAATGGTGCGGGTTCCCCCCTGTCTGCTTTTGTTTCTGTAGGCATCATCTAGCGTAGAGAGTTGATTGGAAATTTTGTAATTGATCATCAGGTGAGCTTCATGAGGTGATGTCTAGTTGGGCATATCAGTTTTGTACATATTTTTACATTTTAACTAGGACATTTCCATCTCCTTTTGTTTTACCTTATTGCAGATCTGATTTGATAAGTTCTTGTGTTCATGGTCTAAGTGTATTGACATGGTGTTATCCTTGGATGTGCCGGCTTCTCCTTTTTGCACACTCAACATGTTCTGACATTTTCCATAGTGGTTTTACTGCTTTTAGTCTTTGAAAAGCCAAACTGATTCAGTGCTGGTCACCTGGTCTTTTGAGAGGGATAATCTTAATGTTTGTTGTTAGCTATTGTATAGAAAAAAATGTTGACAACCTTGTGGGTTATTGTCCAGCTCTTTTGTTACTGTGTGATGTCCTGAAATGTTAATGCTGTCTTTGACCGAGCACAGCAGTCAAGTCTGCTCTGAGAACGTGTGCAAAGATGTTTCAGCAAGACTTGGAAACTGTTCTGATTGTCTTTCAGGTCTAAATTCCCCCCAACCAACCACCCACAGCTCTTCATTTGGAGTTTTTGCTTGGTTACTAGTTCTTTCTCTAGTCCCCCCCCCCCTTCAAAAGGACAGAACACTACTGTGTCTCTTCCCTGTTGCAGAACTGAATCTTCAGCTGTTTTAGAGGGCTAAAAACAGACATTTTTTTTTTTTGCACTAAAGTGGACGCTGTCTTTGTGATGCTAATAACTGCTAATTGTAATTTGTGCATGTGTTTTGTGCATGGATTTTTCTGTGCTCCATTTTGGCATCCTGAAGTTTGCTCACTCACTTGCCAGCTGTCTGCTATTGAATGTCACGGTCCTTTTCCCGTTTCACAGAAAACGAGTGCAGGTTTTGCCCAACTCAGCCCCCTTCCCACTAAGCCACACCTCCCACACCGCATCTCCTGGGGGACCTTTGCTCGCTGTGAGCAAAGGGCATCAGGTGTCCTCACAAACCCTACCGATCCCCTGTAACAGTAATGCCTTCTGCTGGGGGTTGATTAGTCAGTAACCAAATGTACAGTTTCCTGCCACCTGACCCCCCCCCCCTCCCCCCATGTGGAACACAGATATTTGTCAGAATTGCTTTTCCTTCCTTTATGTCAAGATTTTTATTTATAGGGTTTCCTTTTTAATTCTTTTTAACTTTTGAAAGTTGCAGTTTGGTTTGGAGATGGGGGGGCTGTGCAGGCAGCGTTGCTAGGCACCCTGACCTCCTGCGGCGCGGGAATGGCAGGACACTGAATGCAGCAGTGACATGAGTCTCAGTGGGGTGTGTCAAATCAATCAGTCACCTCTCAAGGAAGCAGAGGGTGCGTGTGCGCACACGCCATCCTGCTCAGAAAGCATTCTGGGAAAGCTTCTAAACTATAAGCCTAACTTGTGTTTGTGCACATACAGTTCATGTAGATACCTGGAGATGGCTTTCTTTTGCTCGTTGTAGGCCTGTGTGTGTGCCTGCACACATGCAGGCACTCGCTCTTGTGTGTTCAGTTAACTCTGCGAGCGAAGCGACTCCTCTCTCTAATCTGTATTCCAGGAGGCTGCCGCCGTCACCGTCGCTGCTGACAGCAGATTTGACCATATATGGCCTTTCAGAGCGCTCTGCCTGTCAGCCTTCCAGGGCCACTTCCTCCCTGCCTGGCCATTGGCTGGAAGCACGGCTAGTGTCTGGTGCATTGTGGGATTGGGGAGTGCTCTACAAAAGGGAAGAGTGTGAATAGGAGATCCAGTGGTGTGGTCAAGTGCTCCTCTGTTACAGAGAGCCCACTCAACCTACCACACTAGGGTTAAAAAATGGCCTTTGTTATGCTGCTGCTGCTGTTCGTCAGTTTTCAAAAGCTTTCATTTATGATACAACAAATTCAAGTGTGCTTTTAACTACTAATTAAGACTTGGAGAGTTAATGTGAGATTCTTTTTCTTAATATGGTTTTTTTTTTTTTTTTTTAAGGTTTTTGTTTTTTAGCATCTTGTATGTACACTGTCCCTCTTTACAGTACATATTTTGTTGTGGGTGAAGATTCTCAGGCAGGTGAGCTTATTTGAAAGCTAAGGCACAGCAGCTGGACTTTTCTTTTCTTTTCTTTTTAGTTCGGAACTTTTCACTATTCATCCAACTAGCTGCTTCTGACTGGCATTCTTTTGTGGAATGTTTGTGGAGTTTTGTATGAGTGCTCTTTTGTGGCTTTAATCAATGTGGTAAGGAAGTGTTCAGGGCCAGTTTAGTTTTGTCCAGAGCAGGCATACTCTTACACCAGTTGTCGGACTGTGTCCCGGTCATCCACGTTTCCTCCTCTGCCTTCCGCTCCTGGCTTGATGCGCCCATCAGCCTGGGTTGCTCTCGTGTGCTGGTGGACAAACGTGCGACACCCCCAGGTTGGGACTTTGGAAAGAAGGTGGGGGATGGGGTGATCCAGAGCATGTGACATTACTTCCGTTTCCACGGTACAGGAAAAACACCCTGTCACGGACGACTCCCTGGCTGTTTTGCGCCTGTCCCTCATTGTGAATGCGTCTTGGCACCCCATTCCTCATGAGATTTCCTACTTTTCCCCTGCTGTAGAGCCATAGTACAAGCCTTATTCAGGACATGTCTTAAACCTGTGTTTGGTTCACTTCCTTGAATAACTGGGTTAAAATATGCTATGTGCTGACCCACCTCATTTTACACAAAGCAACTTGCCAGGAAAACAGCAATGTTTAATTTGTCAACAGGTCTGAGTAATTGCTGAGGCACTCTAGACTTAAGAGCCTTTCTCAAAGGGTCAGTCTGTAGGCACATTTTTACAAAACAAGCCCTGTGGCCTGCCCAGTAGAGGGCTAAAGTCCTTAGTTCCTCTGCTATTTCAATTTGATTTGTCCCCAGGGTCATCTCTCTGTTTCTTACCTTGACAGGAAGTGCCCTCAGTGGCTCCTCCTGGTCGTGGTAAAGCACGAGTTTTCACACAGTTCTGAGGCGGCTGCATCATTGCTATGAAGGAAGGAGGAAATGCCTTAAGGACCGGGCATGAGCACACTTCCTTTGTGTTGATCACCAGGCTCGGATTCCAGGAATGCGTCTTGTCCCTCTGCTATTAACCATGTGATGGTGTAGGACAAAGGATTATGGGAGAGCCTGCAGGGGTGGAAGTGTTCAGGGTCATGTAATCATGCGAGTGCAAGTGATTTGAAAGGCAAATGTCGCTTGCTTGAAGACCTTTGAAACAATCAGCTATAAAACGCAATGGTGCCCTTTTTTTAAATAAAGCCTCTGACAGCAGAAGAGAATTGGAGGATGTCTAAGGGACTTTGTTGCTCAGAGGAAGTGGTTCCAAATGAACTTTATTTTTCCCTTTCCTGTGTCCCAAAAGCAGAAGCTTGAATTGGAGTTTTGTGTTGAGCTCCGTTGCCGACACTCTGAACAGGAAGCAGAGCTCAGCGCGGCCTCTCAGTCTTCGAGTTGCACAGCGTCTGTCAAAGGGCTAATTGTCCATTTGATGCCTGGCTGACTCAAGCTTTGTCATACGCCATTGTCTGCATTGGGATTTCTTGAGTGATAATTGGTCTGGAAGGTAGTAAGATAGTTATCTGTTCTGCTTCGTCACTGTTTACAGCTAAACTTCTTAAATTATTAGCTTGTTATTAGAGATCTTATGTTGAGGTCTTAATAGCTGCATTCATTCAGCCCTTGTGCTTTTCATTTCACAGACTCATGAAGTTGTATTTTGACTGCAGACCTCCTGCCTTGGGGGTGGTGGGTCATCACCATAACGACCATGTAAATAAGTCAGTTCTGCCTTCAGGAAAGGCAGCAGAGCTGGGACAGTGTTTGGCCTTTCAAGCTGTGAACTGGTAAAGTGCCACCAGGCCCTGCCCCTGTGAAACCCTCCGCCTCCTCGCTCTATAAATCTGCAGTCATTCTGCATTTTTCCACTCTTAAACATGCACAAGAATATTGCTCCTACTCTACCAGCAATTTTACATTTTTAGTTTTGCTTTAAAATCATTTCAGACCTTTAGTTAGCCATGAAGAAACATGAATGTGGTCTGAAATGGTCAGTAACAGCATAAGACAAGAGGAGCCGCCATACAACCCCCCCCCCCACACATTGTGCAGGAGCATGTGTGCAGTTTGATGTTGTGTGCTTCCACGTACTTCCACAATGAGTGTTTTTCAGATGATGGTATACTATTATCAGTTCTAAAAAGTTTAAAAATCCATTTCTTCCAGGTGTGTACTTTTACAATTAACAAATATTTAGACAAAACATTTGTGTAGAATTGTGTTGTTTCTCTTAAATGAAGAACCGCAAATTTAACATTATGCATTTCGGTAGCAACAGGCAACCTAACCTTGTGTTTGTGTGTGTTTGCAGTCGGGACGCATTGACAAAGCCTACCCCACGGTGTGCGGGCACACAGGACCTGTGCTGGACATCGACTGGTGCCCACACAATGACCACGTCATTGCCAGCGGCTCGGAGGACTGCACTGTCATGGTACGGTTCAGTCTATGTCATCCTCGATCTCCCTCGGGTGTCACTCACTCTCATGCGTGTGGAATGGGCAGTGTGAAGGTGGGGTTACCATGGAGCGAGGAGGACGATCAAAGCTGTTGGCTGAGCTGCTCTCCTATGCTGGTGGATGGAAGAGTGAGACCCCTAGATTAGGAGTTGGCAAGAGGATGGGGGAGGTGTGTGACCCTGACAGTGTGTCATTACTTCCCTTTCCAAGGCACAAGAAAAACAGTCAGTCATATAGTACTCCGTGGTTATGTGGGTTGTAGCCAGGATACATGATAGCTGTGTGATGATTGTAACTCTAGTGAACAATCATCAGTCATTTCACACTGATAGAGGAGCTACTGACTTTTTAAATCAGGCTGTAGCTGAGCTAGGGCTCTACACAGGTGTTCTGCTCTGGCGAATTCCTGCCACTGTTCCGTGCTGCGTTCTGCGGTTCCTGTGTGATCGTACTATGGAACAGTGGGGTACGGGAGAAAGTTGTGCTCAAATCTCACCACCTGTGCAACTGCCCTGTGTGTATGTTCTGCAGTTTGTTTTCTGGGAAGGTCATACCAGACTTCCTATTGGGAATTGGAGGGTTTGGACTTGTAACAACTCTGCAGGGTAAATTTTGAAACTGCACAGCTTTGATTCAAAGCCTAGACAAAGTCCCAGTGCGCAGAAGGGCAATGATAAGTGAAATTTTAAACTGCTGATTGTGGTGAAATATCAGACCCCATTAGGTTCAGCAGCAGACTGAACAGATGATCAAACCCCCAACTATCATATGCTGCAGAGCGCTGGTTTCATGTTTAAAATGGAAGAATACGAGATGATGACTGTAATGTACCTGTTCAGCTTTGATTGATACTGCAAGTGCTCTGTCATCCAGCAGTGAAACAGGCACAGGGTGTGAACAAGTGGCTGAACCTGCTGTGTCATGTGACACCCACCTCACAGGGTTGCCCCTAGGGTTCAAATCTGTAGCTTCAGAAGACTCCTGTTGTTCTTGCTTTGTTTCTTGCCAGGCCTCTGTGCTGTGGAGCGGTGCACCCCCCCCAGTCATCTTTGTTCCTTCTGAGCTCTTCTACTCAGCAGTCTTAAACGTTTACGTGCAGAACATGAGAATGACATCATCGCAGTTTTGTTTGCAGCATACTTGGCAAGTGTCTGCGGTCTCTCTACTGCCACCCGATGGCGATATGTGGCAGTGCAGAAATCAGATTTCTCTCATGAAACGTGCTTGAATGCACTGACTGACTTGATTGCAACCCCTTCACTTTTTGAATGTGATTCAACTTAAAGTTTTTTGTGTGCCATTATACCAGGTGTGGCAGATTCCTGAAAATGGCCTGACCAGCTCATTGTCTGATCCCGTGGTGGTACTGGAGGGCCATTCTAAGAGGGTTGGCATTGTGACGTGGCACCCTACATCCCGGAATGTCCTCCTCAGTGCAGGTCGGTGCTTTAGGTCTGAGCTGCTCCTGTTTTGGTTTCTGTTTATGATAAAGTGTTTTTCACTTTTTACATTTTAGAGCATTTTCATTAAGATGCTGATATAGTGTTTTTCTTTCTAACACCCACATCCCTTTCAAACAGGATGTGACAATCTGATCATCATCTGGAATGTGGGGACGGGTGAGGCCATGATCAACCTGGAGGACATGCACCCTGATGTTATCTACAGTGTCTGCTGGAACCGCAATGGGAGCCTCATCTGCACTGCCTGCAAGGACAAGAAGATCCGCATTATCGACCCGCGTAAAGAGGACATTATCGCGGTAAGTTGGACAGGTGGACAGCTCCACCAGAATAGAGGCAGCGTGTCTTCACATGCACTACAGTATATTTGGATACTGAGCTCAGCTTACTTGCTCATGTAAATTCGAGATGTTTTGTGCAGTTCTTGTGTTTATGGTGTGGCTTGGAGAATCGTTGGGAATCCTTGTTAGGTGGGACATGAAAAAAGGTGATTTCTGACCCTTAGCTCTGTTTCAGGAGAAGGACAAGGCCCACGAGGGGGCCAGGCCCATGAGGGCCATCTTCCTGGCGGATGGCAACATCTTCACCACGGGCTTCAGCCGTATGAGTGAGCGGCAGCTGGCCCTCTGGAACCCGGTAGGTAGACTTGGAATAGGACCAGGCAGAGGCGTCCATGCACGTGCCTGCACAAAACCTGTTAGTGCTTGCAATGACATGAAATTCTCTTGCATATGTACATTAAGTCATGAAATCTTAGCCCACATGCGTTATTGTAGACTGGCGTTGTCAGATGATAGCCATGTAATGTAATGTATTGTTACATGTAATGTAATGTAATGTAATGACCACAGCATCCCAGAATCCCCTCACTGACACACTGTCTGTAATTACAGCAAAATATGGAGGAACCCATCTCTGTCCATGAGATGGATACCAGCAACGGAGTCCTGCTGCCCTTCTACGACCCTGACACCAATGTTGTATACCTGTGCGGGAAGGTAGGCATGGCCACTTGCCTTAGCAACCTTACACTGATCCTAAAGTTGTGGATTTGTCATTATAATGCTATAGAAATAATTTTAGAGAAACAACCAGAAAAATTTGTTATATTAAAATGAACTCTGGGTCTGGCTTCTTTTTGTTGCCATGGTTGTGAACCTGTGGCCGTATATGGGTACAATTCTGTAGGGAGACAGCAGCATCCGGTACTTTGAGATCACGGATGAGGCGCCCTATGTCCACTACCTCAACACCTTTGCCACCAAGGAGCCACAGAGGGGCATGGGATACATGCCCAAAAGGGGACTCGATGTCAACAAGTGTGAGATAGCAAGGTGAGGATATGTGATCAGTCACGTCAGCTGCTGTGAAAGTACAACATTTTTGACTGGTACCATCTAAAGCCTGTCTCATGGGAGACAACTGAACCTCTAATGCATCGTTGTTTGCCTCACTACTCATCATGGAATAGTTTTTCTTAAATGGCGGCAGTACCTTCTATGTCCAGTAGGGGGCAGCATGTAATAAAACTTTGCTTTGACTGAATACAATAAAACCTGGACACATCAAAGCTCACCAATTAAATTCCTGGAATGGGTATATCCCTGCACAACCAAAAAGTTCTTGCAAACTGGTTCCTATTCAAAATTTTAAATGTCAATTAACATTGTTGATTTTCCTGGCTGATCATACAGTCATGCAACCAGTACTGCTGCGAATCTGTCAGTGATCTAACAAGGGAGGCGGGGGATTTTGTGTCGTCGCTGCCTTCACACTTTCTGTTGTAACACACTATACAAATTTGTGAGCTACCCTTACGACTGTGGAAGATTGTGGTCCAACACATTCTACATGTTTATAATGTGATATTATAAATCATAATGTGATATTAGAGGATTTTTGGATTTTTTGTTTTTTTGAGTGCATTCTTAATTATGGCTGACACTGAAAATCTGAATTACCTTTGTGGAACAGCTTTAGTTTGTTTAAATTGAAGGTTTGATGTTAATGGTGACTTTATCTGCCTGTTACCTGACCTGTCCAGAGTGATCTTAAGCGTTTATTTTTTAAATTATTATTTTTTTAGGTTCTACAAATTGCACGAGAGAAAGTGTGAGCCTATCATCATGACTGTGCCTAGAAAGGTACGCCAACACCTGTTTTATTTATTTTTTTTATGCTATCTCTTCCCCCCCCCAAGTAATTCCAAAGTAATTTCAAAGTAATTTCCTCCAAATTTGAGAGGCCCTTCAAACCAACCAAAATGGATTGTAGATTATTGGAATGTGGCTGTTCAGTAAAATATTTTATTTAATCTCAGTCATGATTTGTTACTTTTGTAATACAGGATAAGCCTCCATGAAAATCCATCCAGTGTTGAAATCCACCTCCAGTGTTATGTCAGACATTAGTGGTTGTAATTCTGGCATGCTAAATGGGCACTGTATTGTGTACTGCTGGAATTTGACAGACAGTGGTAAAGGTTCCTATAATTTTGAATATGTTGAAGGAGGTTACTTACATGTTTATCCATGTGTTTGAAGAGGGTAAAATGAAAGCATACAGCCTTGTAGTCATACAAGACAATAAAACTGAGATTTACTTGTTTAGGATGTATAATCTGGGATTACACTTCCTGTTTCTACTGTGGAATTTTTAGACTGGTTTTCTTGACCCATTTGTTTGCACCCATGCCTTCCTCTTCCAGTCGGACCTGTTCCAGGATGACCTATACCCTGACACAGCCGGACCAGACTACACCCTGGAGGCGGAGGAGTGGTTTGATGGCAAGAATGGCGACCCCATCCTCATCTCCCTCAAGCACGGCTACATCCCTGGCAAGAACCGCGACCTCAAGGTGGTTAAGAAGAATGTACTGGAGAACAAGCCAGCCAAGAAGACGGAGAATACGGCACCTGCACACAAGCAGGTTTCCTCAACCCCCTCTAAAGTGAGTGTCCCCCCCCCCCCCTTCCCATCACCTGTGTCCACGTCTCCATGTTTCCATCAAGTGAGCACACCTGCAGCACCTACATTGTGCCTGTATGCTTTTATTGGCCAGCTGGCATTACATCAGGGTGGGAGTGCACTCCTACATATTGAAAGATGTTTTCATAATATTGTAAGACTGGCCAAAAGTGTTGTGACCACATTAAAAGTTATTGAATAGAATGTTGCCTTTTTTGTTTTGATGGACGTTTTATTATTCAGGACTAGGTTGAATGAACAGTAAAGGTAGCTCTCTGTTAATGTGTCTCCAGCCAAAGAGCTGAGTTGGGTGGGGTGGCTGTCTGCTGGTGATTGTAGGCACCTGGCCAGTTTGACACGGCTTTGGTTTTAATTCTGTCCCCAGCCAAGTGAAGCCAAGCTGGAGGAGATTCTGAAAGAAGTCAAAACCCTAAAGGACCTCATCGGCAGTCAGGAGAAGAGAATTGCCAAACTGGAGGAGCAGATGTCCAAAATCTCTATCTAAGGACTGTCCAACTACTGCCCGACTTCCTCCTCTGACTCCAACAGCCACCACCATCGTTCAGAACGACCCATTGGCTGGGTGGGCGGGCCAGTCACTGCCACTCATGATGACAGCATTAGGCCCAAAACCCACTCAGCCGTGACCCCAGCAACATTCCAATATGGACTGTTTCCTTACCCTGCTCCTGTTCTAAAAACAGACAGATGGGTGAGGCAATAAAACAAATTATATAATTGATTATCCAACTTTTAATTGGGGGTGGGGGCAAAAGTGTACATTTTAATAACTGGCAGTTTCTTATGTTGTCAAAGTCTTATTTTGTTTTCTTTTTTAAAATTGTGACCAAGAACATTCTGACATGAACAATTTGTACTTGCCGTGGTATATTCAAACGTTGTATACACATACATGGCTATCAGTATTGAGTTTTTTTTTTTTTTCCCTTGACATGTTGCCAAATTGAGTTCTGTTTACACAGCTCCCTTACAGTATTTTAGTTTGCCTTGTATTTTTTTTTTTCTCTCCTCCATTCCATATATGTACTATAAGGGACAATGCAATAGGATGGTAAACGAATGCATAGGCTGCAGATATCCTACCGTAAAACTTATCCAGGGGTGGGGGGGGTGTTCTTCATTTTCTGGCTTTCAAGCTCTCCAAGTGGTGGGGGGATACAGTTCTGTTATCAAGCAGCTTTTTTTTTTTTTTTTTTTTTTTTTTTTTGGGTGTCTTTTTAAAACTGTATGCTGCTGAGGCTCTGTGAAAACAGACGGTCCCAAGATGTATGAAACGTCTCTTTGTGGCCCCCTTGACTGGATTGCGAGGAGATCCTGGAAGCTGGCTGGGGGGGGTGGTGGTGGTTTTGGGCTTGGAATGGGCAGTGATGTTTTGTCAAGGGACCTCTGTGAGTACATGCTTTTATTCAACAGCCTCCAACAACCATTTTGTGCATGCAATAAAAATTTTACTCGTGGATAAAGTGTTCTCCATAATAAATCTATTGGAAGTTCTACTAACCTCTGGCCTAACTGTTCCTGTTGCCCTTTCATGTTCTGTCTTGGTAATTGTTAATTTCTATAGAAGTGTAATGACAACATGCAGCCAGTTGGTTTGCTGGATCATATGGCTAAGACAGTCCATTTGATATGCTGGAACAAAATGGCTTAGAAAATGTACTTTAATTTCCCCCGCTTCTCACACTTCATGGATGAAAACCACACCAATTTGCTTTGATGGGGGGACAAAATGCAGCTCTGTCAAGTCAGCAAGTCAGTCATTTATGCCTGTAAGGTGATTGGGTAGTTTGCCTTTTATTTCCTTCATGATTTCATAAAGGAATTGAAACAACAGGTGTACTAAAATGGCAATAGGGATTTTTAAGAGTAGAAAGGGTGCATTGTGTATGCTTGAGGATGTATGGGGGGGGGGTCCTTCCTTTTGTTCTGTCTGTCAACTTGGGGCTGTGTCTGTTGCAGTTTCAACACATTGTGACTCAAAACATTTGTTTAGTTTCCCTTCAGAACGTTCCTATGAGGTTTCTGAAGTGTGAGTAAAGGGGAGGAGCGGCCATGAGGGCAGTCATGACAGTTAGGCTTGTGTTCTCTCAGCTGGTCACGACTGTCCTGTTCAAGAGGCCGTCTGCTAAGTTGCTGTAGGTCAACTTTTTTGGCTGACTTTCGGGTGTTTTCTAGATCTCATTCTTGTTGCTCTGACAGGGACTTTAGTTAATTTGTAGGCTGGAGCTTAGAAACCATATAGGATGGGGAGTACATACTACCAAAGTGTGTGTGTGTGTGTGTGTGTAAATAGGTCACATTGTACAACACTCTAAGAGAGTTGTACAACTCTCTGCCCTGGAGAGTTGTACAACACGCTATGTTCACCCTAATTTCCAACTGCATTGTACACCCTTAATTGTAAGTTTGGCCTTTCTGGGGGTGTTCTGGTTGTCTTTTTTTTGTGTCAGATGTAATTACCAGTGGTGTCTTTCTGAGATTCTAGATGGCCATGTCAGACAATCAGTCATCTGTACTGTGACTGTTGGTTAGTGTATGGGAGTTGAGGGGCAGTTTGTTTGGGTGGAGATTACGATGATTTTGCACTTAATGCCTGACGTTCCCTACTACTACTTCTCAGTGTTAAAAAAGTGTCAACTTCCTGTTTGTGCAACTGCTTTCCTGCCCTGCTTCTTCTGAAATGACAGGGTTTATATGACAAACTTGTGTCATGACCACCCAATGATGCTAGCTAATGTTCAGTTGTTGGCCTTCCTGCTTTTTACGCATGTTTATGCTGTTAATATCATTGTCAGATATGGTATGATTTACTGATTGGGTAGTAAGTGGCAATAGGTGGGAGGTCAAAGGTTATAATAAGTATGGTGTTCAGGGAGGAGCCTGAGTACTGTGCCAGTGCATGGTGCTGGGTTGGAAATGGTAAGGCTATAGGACAAAACGTCTACTACTTTGGACTGTGAGGTTTTAGAAAAGGAAGTGAAAATGGGTCCATGCTGTTGGCCTTTTTCTACAGCTGCCTGTGTGTTGCCTGGGGAGGGTTGTGGGTGGGGCACCTATTTCAAAGCGTTGACCTGCTACAGGCCAGGCTGCAGATGGAGATGAACTTATGGAGGTAAAAAAAACTGTTAAGGAGGTTTGTGTGTGAGAATGGAACAATAGCAAGTTCTGTCCCTGTGCGGTGACACGAGGTTTTACTGGGTTTGGGTGGTTCAGACTGACCCCTATCCTCTCCCTCACATTCTCAGCACATCATTGCTGGGAGAGTGTGTGTGTTTATTGTTTTTGTTGTTTTTTGAAAATAAAAATTGAGCTGAAAAGGAATGCAAGCCCCGCTCTTTATTCTTGGCTGTGATGCTGTGCTGCATTGTTGGTGCTGAACAGAGTGACTGAGAGACTAGATGGGTAGTAAGGAACATGTGGACCTGTGTGTTTTTTTTTTTTTTACAACTCAACGTTGCAAATGTGAAAAACAAAAACAATTGTGAGCAGGGTTGTTAAGTGGGTAAATGTCAGCTTTTCTAGGGGATTGCAAACATCCCTATCCCCATAAACTATATCCCCATTCTGATCTCCCTCTTGCTTCCTCTTAGATTTTAAAGTGACTGTTTATTGGCATACAGCCTCCTGGAGCTCGAGGCTGACCCAGCAGAAGTGAGTACCATAACGCCTCTTCCTCTACATGGGTGAATGTCACATGTTGGCGGCTTGTCATTTCAGGCACTGTGTGTGAAAGTCCGAGTATAAGGTGGGGCAGGGAGTTTTTCCTTAGGTGCTGTGCTTTGCCTGTCAGTTTGTAAATAAGACAAAAGTTGAAAGGTAAAGATGGGGGGGGGGGGTTGTTTCATCACTCATAGCTACAGGATGTGGTGGTTTCTATGGTAGCAACTTGTAATGTGCACATCAATTTTCCATTCTGTCATTGCGCAAAGTTTTGCACTCATCACCTCTTGTCTAGAGGTGGATGTCTTCAGATAAACCTCTCAACAAAACAACGTCATTGTATCGAGGTGTTAAACATCACTTCCTGTGTGTTTTTTGAAAGATGTGCTTGTAACAGTGATTGTCCTCTGGTACTTGTATACACACTCTAATGGATACAGCCTCTCTGAGTAGACCTAACATGTTATGGGACTTGTATGAAAAACAAGAGGTTTAGTAATGCAGTTAAAGGGAAGTTGGCAACAGTGTGTAAGTGACATCCTTGAGTACTTCAGCATCTACCTTTTAGTATCTTGTGTCTAAAACAGTTACATCCCGATCTGCAAATACAAGTGTGATGTGTAACCTGTAACAGTTCTGGGCAGACGTCTTAGTTCAATAGGATCATTTAGTTTTCCTGCTGCCTGTTAATGTTGCTTAAGTGGCCGGTTTCCTCTGAGTGTAACAGTCATCAGTCCTTCAGTGAATGCAGCCTAGCCTGTGTCTGACACAAAGAGACTGAGCTTAAAACATTCCCAACTCAGGATGATTAAGTGCACACAAAGTTAGAGTTGAACAATGTCGTCTTTTGAGAAATGAAAGGCGTGTGAAGGGGACGCGAATGTACATCTTAGTCTGGCCAGGTAGACTCAAAAAAGCACCCTGGAATTTCTGTTCACAGAAAAAAACCATAAATTTAACACAAAGTGTTTATGTGGGTCCAGCTAGAAATAAATATATATAGTTTCTATATCTTGCTGTTAACACTGCCATTTTTGCTGTGAGGGGATTTGAAACTTGTGGGCTGACGTGTGTTGATACCGTGTTCACATTAGGAAGAGGAAATGGGCTGATGGTCATGGTGGAGTAAGGTGGGGGCACAAGAGAAGCATGAACCTGAGGAGAACAAGGCGCTGGCCCCAGCAGGCCTTTTGTGCCTCACACCTTCTTTATGGCTGTCCCACTGAACTCATGGACCATCCTGGTGTGCCTCACCATTCCACCTGCCAGCAAGGTCAAGAGTGACAACGTGTGTGCGCGACCTTCCCATGTCATAATTCACCCAGAGAGTGAGCTCTAGTTCTGTATATATGCTCAGAGGAAGTTGGGTGAGGGCGGCGCTGAGTGTCAATGCTGTTGCGAAGAGACCTGTATGGGCTTTTAGGCATTCTGCAGGCTAAGGCTTGCGTCAGTGTTTTAAACTCTTCGCTTCAGTTGGTGCACACGCATCTTGGCACATTTCCTGTTCCAGTAGGGTACAGATTTGTCATGCGACACGCGCCTCGCTGTGGCGTGCTTTTGGATTAACTTTATCCTGTAGCTCAAGGCGTCTTGGACCTTGGTTGAGGAAATAAAAAATAAAATAGCCCTCTTCAATCCCTGGTATAAGGTAAGAGTCTTACCGGGTGCTCAGTAATTTAGGATTCCATGAACAGATGAAAAAAATAAATGTATGAGAATGGAGATTCCCCTTGTTCTCATTCTCAAAATACCAAAGATGCTTTTGTCTCATTAATGTTGAATTTGGCTTAATTTAAAGGCCTGTAGTTTTCTCCAGCAGAGCTGTGCCCTGGAGAGTTTTATCACTTACTACTTTTTCATGTATTGTGTGTTTTGATCTAGTTTGAGGCCTGTGCTTTTTACATGATTTCTACCCATGCCAAAAAGAACTTTCACCTGTGCACTTAATTCACTGTATCCAGTAAATAATGCAGTGTTGGGTCTGTAGCAGAATACAGTAAATGTAAACCAGGTGATGGAATTAAATGGTCCTCATACATTTACAAAGATAATACACATGACGTTTGGCTTCCAATTCAATAAGTCCTTGTTTCAGTTACCAAAAGGTAGGTTTTTACGACGGGGTATATACAGAATTTGGCTGTATTACTTTTCATAGGAGAATGTCATATATGAATGTCGTCAGTGGGTACTGTGAGCCATAAACTTCTTTATTAAACGAATTACATTGTGGATGAACTTTCGCCCGTAAAGATCTGTACAAGTTGGATTCAGTTGTAGAGCGTTACTTTGCATTGAAATTACAAGATAAGGAAACCGGAGAGAGCGCAACGTGCAAGTACCATGTCTTAGAAGTAGTTAATGGATCGACCCGGAGCATTTCTTTTTTCATACTAACAGGAAGGTTGGTTTTAGTTTAGATGATTCAATCGCAGCGGTATGTCTGTTGCTGTCTTGTCTTCTGGTTATTTGCTCTGACGGTAAGTGTATAGTGCAGGGCTCGGGTATTGCTGTGGCCGATATGCACCGGAGGACGCAGCAGCAGTGGGCTTTGGCAGGCATCAGACTGCTAATTTAGGCTGAACTACCTGGATTTTCTTCATGATCTGTATCCGTGATAACATTAGACATGTTTGCAAAACTACGTGCGCACCAACCGCGAAGTGTTTTGAGGTGACCGTCAAAACGAGAATAGAAAATGAAATAAAGCGACACCCAAATGTGTCTCTAAAACCCCAGCGCTCTTGTAGAGAACGATGAATAAAGCTGCAAACCGAGCACTGACTTACGGTAAAAACGTGCAAAATGTTAGCGGTTTCTCGTCTAGAAGTTAAAGGTGTGGTCTTCAAATTTGAAGTTCTAGTAGTATTGTCATTAACAGCATTTGTGTCTAACGTAAAGAAAACGTGACACCGTGTATCTTGGGTGTATTAAACCACATGGTTGCAACTGTGGTTTAACAGAATCGGCGAACACAACCAGCTTTCAGACGAGTGCAGGCTGGTTGGAAGAGAAGTTCTTCAGTGTCGCAAACATCACATACAACATAACGTGAAACCAGTAAAACTAACGAATGATTAAATTGTTGCAATTAAATTTGGTTTGGAGTAAAAGTACAGTGTAGACCTTAGTGCCTTGTGCTAATTCATGTACTGTATTACTGGAATCTTTCTGTGCTGTCATCTCACTACGTGTTAATGTGAGTCAGTGTGTTCATAGTGTGACATGGTATGACTAACATCTGTGATTTGCAGTAGCTTAATGAATTGTTTGATTTGTCGTCCTTGCAGAATTGCCATCATGTTTGCTGCACACTTGTCTGTCATGCTGTGGAGCACAGCGCTATTCCAGGAAACATATCTCCTGTCCCTTCACAAAGACACACTGAACAAGGATAATGGGACACTGCCACTCAACACAAATAAAACAGACCCTACACAGGCTCCTACCAAAATGCCAGCTAATGGCAACAGTGCTGTTGATGTAGGAACAGACAGCAGCCAACTGCTGCCCAGTGTACAGTCTGTTGATAATACAAAGTCATACTTAAAGGCTACACCCGCTACAAAGTCAATAACAAACACAACGACTATACTGGACTTTAGTGGGACTTCAGGCCGGGGTATCTCTAGGGCCACGTTAAGGCCCACCGTGAAGCTACCTTCCTCAGCACAGCACTCAGTCCAGTCAACATCAAAGTTCATCACTGTACCAACTGAATATTTTCTCGCACCATCTGAATCTACTTTGTCGAAGTCACACTCCGTCTCTGGGCCTCCTGACTCAACCACACCAGTACCTGACTCCAGCTCTGGGCCTCGTAACTCAACCGGCCCAGTACCTGACTCCAGCTCTGTACCCTCTAGTTCCACTCAAAGTTCACCTCACTTCCACCCTAGAGCATCTGAATCTAGCTCTGCTCTGACTTCCTCTGGCTCCATTCCCCTGTCTACCAACTCAACCTCATCTACTATGGGAATTCTGGTTCCCAACTCAGGACGAAAGCCAAAAAGCACCACTTCCTCAAAACCCACACCATCAACCATCCCTCCCAAAAGAGGAGGTGGGGAGTCAGAGGACAGAAACACAAATCCTTGTTCCTCAGGGACACAGCGAAAGGATGGCCTGGTGGGTCAGTGTCTGATTGCCATCGCCTCTCTGTCTGCTGTGGCCACTGTCTTCATCGTCACCACCATAGCCCTGTGCACCAAACTCTCCTCTTATAAGCATCGGTTCCGGATAGGTAAGAGCCAGGGAACTGAAATGGTGTGTATCTCCAACCTGCTGCCTGACGGAGACGTCCCTCAACCAAGGCCTCGCCACCCCAAGAGCAACGGTGCCCTCCTGCCCAGCAGGGATGACAGCGATGGGGATGACCTCACCCTCAACAGCTTCCTTCCAGACAATGAGCGCGGTCTGTAAGCCCTGCGCAAGTCCAGGTCACTCCATACAGCAGCTGGATTCCCAGGAAATCCTATGCACGATATTGCAGTTGTACCTTTAAGAAAACTACTTAACCTGAATTGCTTCAGTAAAAGTGCAAGCTGTGCACATTGCGGACAACTGTGAGCTGCTTCAGCTAAGCAAATAAAATTGTAACTTTGATGTGGGATGTTGCTGTAGACATGCTCTTGGCTTCCACTCAGGTGCTCAGTTGACTAGGTCACACTGTATATATAATATCAGGAGACAGGAGGAACACAGGAGCACAAACACCACACCCAGTGGCGCGGCAATATATTTTTCATTGCAGAACTTCAACTTGTATATAACTTCATGGCAAACTGTCTTCAGCCTTTTGATGTTTTGTTTCCATGATGACACTGTAATAGTGACAGATCAAGATGGAGCACTCGTGCTATATGCAATGATTCATGGGAAGAGTCAAGTGATCTGAAATTGTACGACATGGCTGACTGAAGTGTTTTATTTTTTGTGTCTCTGTATTCCACCATCAAAACGGATGTTGGTGCTTTAGTCATTGACACCCAAATAAACTACAGCCAAAATTCACTGTTATTTAACCTCAATTTAAATAAAGATTATGTGAATATGATCAATAAAAGTTTCAGTTGTGGATTTCTGAATGTGGAATACAGGTTCAATTTTAAGTCTCAACATTTGAAGATATAAAATATGTCTGAGGAAATTATGCTGGATCATATCTGAGGTGGTGTTCTTAGGATATGGCACAGCAGGACACCAGTCAGGTTTTTAGTCTGCATGGATTTTTATAGATGGTTGTAATCGCATTTTAGCCATGGAAGTGTTTTCTAATGTTACTGGTTGTAAAGTTTTTCGTGTCATCCATGTGTTAAATACAACAGACTACAGCAGTTCTGTGCAGCGGGACATGTTATTAAACACATTGCCTTTCTGTATGATCGAATGTGTGATAACTCAGGGTTAAAGTTTTATCAGCAAGGACATGGTTCTAGTTGGCTGGAACCTTGAAGTGTGTCTCTTAACAGTGGCAATACCATCTTTCAACTTCGACCTTGCCTTTGTTTCCCCTTTGATCCTAAGTTTTTTTTTTTTTTTTTTTATCTCTGTGTGTGCTTGTGTACGGGAGTTTCAGTGAGGGACTAAACTGCTCCTAATATTCACCCTCTGAGTAGTAGAAGTTTTACAAAATTCAGGTTGTAAAATCTTGTTCAGAGAAGTCAGCCATACCAAAGTCATTACTACTGGCCAGTTATTGCATGTCTGTTATACCCCTTATTCACGTAGTTTTACAAACTGGATTAGCATTAATAGTGTATATTTTGCAATAAAATTGTATATTATTCAAATATTGTAATAACATACTTCCATATATATATATATAGATATATATTTAATTTAATATACAATGAAATAAATGTAATTAGTTTTATTAATAGTGAACCCTACAACTTGAACTATAGCTGCCTTCTTCTGTTTAAGTATCTATTGAATGTTGGGAAAGGTTATTGCAGATAATGTGATTAGTATAATTATGGTATTGTGCTGTTGCAGGTAAAGGTTCTGCACATCTTTACAAGCTCCTTGTATGCAGTTCTCTCCAAAGCAAGCACTGTTTTTGCATACAAAGTTCTTTAAGCATACAGTTTGCTGTGGCTTTTTTTTTTTGCATGGCAGGACAAAGGTCAATGTGAGGTACAGCCAGTGGCATCCTCTGTATTGCTCATGGCAATAAGTCGTTTTGGGCCACGGTTGCAGGTCTGAGGACTTAACATGCAGAACCATATGTGAGTTGAAGCACCAGGAAGGCACACTCTGAGTGTTGTTCAATAAAGAACTTTTTTTTTAAATCATGTTTGCTATATCTCCACAAGACACGTAAATCACTTTGCTTTATGTAGCACTTTAACATGCAAGATGTATGGTTCACACTAGAAATTGGGTACATGTCTTTTTAATACTTGCAATAGAATGACATTGTGTTTTGTATGATGCTGACTGCTTTAGCTCTCCTGTCATTGGTTAATTAAATAGAAATGAACTTTGAAATGAATCTCTCATTGGGTTAAACCACATAGTAATTATCAACAAAACATACCTGACACAAGTACTCTAGGTTATTTCCCCCATTAAGAGGTGTGAGATTAACAAGTAATATAATTCATGTCAGTTCCTGATCTTTTTTATATATATATAAATGCTGAAATGTGTTTCGATTAATTTGTTTACTCTGTTAATATGAATAAATTACATTTTATTACTGAACCATGTATGTGATCTTGATTTCTTCTGTTAGACAACTATTAAAGTTACAGGAGCACGCTTATAGTAGCATCTGAAAGATAACCATTGTTCAGTTTCAGCTATACTGTTACAAATTTTTGTCTGTTTTCCTTCTAAAAAAGAAAATTCTCTGATTTCGGTGAGTTTGCATTTACACACAGTTCATGAGATTGATTGACATGGTGATCCTTCCATCTGTGTGCTGATTGGCTGCTTGATGAAGTGTGGAGTATAGACTATACAACATAAATTCAAACTGAAGGTGCATTAGGAGTTTATTTTTCCAGCTCATGTGATCTCTTTGCTAATAAAACATGTGAAAGCTGTAGGCTGCTTCATATCAAATAAAACTGTCTTCAAATGCATTCTTGAACTAAGTGGGGTTTGACAATCATAATGGAAAGAACATGAATAGCTGAAACCCATCATTATAAATGACAAATAATTGTGTTTTTACAGCCATGGAATCTATGTTTGATAACACAGTTAAATTTGTGTACAAGGCCAGCTGCTACGTGTAATCTGAAAGTTGAGGGCTTTATTACAGGAAGTGCGACTGTGGTTCGGTTATCGCTCAGTTACAGTGTGACATCGCTGTAAGCAAACTACACAAGAGATAGCAAGAGCTGCGGGATGGGAGGAGCTGAAGGACAGAATTACAGAAGGACAAAGCAGTGGCTGAGATGGCTGCGACTTGATGTGGCTAGCATCTCGAGGAAGCGGCTGTCACCTAACAAGCAGCTCCTCATTGTGTGTGTGTGTGTGAGAGCCAAGGAGGGGTGTTTTAAATGTGTTACATATGACCTGCTCAGTCAGTTGTGGTACACAGCTATCCATTAGCAAGTGGTTTTAACTCATGTTATTAATTTGGTTCATACTGTTTTGTTTAGCATGTTCACAAGGTTTGTTGGCTTGATTTACATGCGACTGCTGACATTAGCATTCAGATATTTGGTAAACGTGTGCAAACAAAGCATTAAACGTGCCTCTCACCAGTGTCCCTGGTTTAGCACTTAGTCGGTGCAGTGACGGCCCTTATTCCTGCTGACTCAAGAGTGGGTTAGTTATAAACCTCATCTGGGCAATTGTAGAAGTTTAAGTCGAAGAACACAAAAACAATAAAGAAGCAGGAGACTTGTATAAGCACTGCCCTGTGAGACAGTCATAAGTAAAGCCTACCAGAAGAGTCATGATTTCTGTCAGTACAGAAGAGCCTTGGTTCTGCTGGGAGATGGTTCTGAAGGTGTGGGTCAACAGCCTCCAGCGTTTGGTGTTGCTTGTCTAATGTGGTCCTCTTGCTGGCTGTAGGCAGAACACCATGACCATTGTTCAGCAGGAGGGACCCGCTGCTTGTCCTGCAGTCCTACAGGCAGTGTTAACCCGTCACCAGCCGTTATCTATCTTTGGATTGGAAAGAGTGGAGGGGGATGGCCTGATGATTACCCTTAGCTGATTAAGTGCCAGTGAATAACATGTTGCAAATGGCTACCCCACACATTGGCCTGTGATATCCAGCTTGGGAAGGCTGGGGTGGAGTGTAGTGTTTGACAGGAAACACGTATGGGTATCACCTGACCAGGAGCGGCACAGGGTCTCTCTGTTGAACAAGGATGGGGGTGGAGGTGGCTCTGTCTAATTCTTTCCACAACAGTATGTGATTACAGCACTGCTTACTGAGCTCCATGGCTCAAGGCTGTGATCATGAGACTGAAACCAGTGCTGGGGACATCATGGAAAGTGTGGGGAAACAGCCGTCGAGCAGCCCAACCCCCCAGCCCAGGACAAGCAGAGCAGCCGCTCCTGCTCGACATCTCCAGATGTGCTGCCGACATTCCTCCGGCCTTGAGGATCCTGCGCAGGGGCCGGGGAGTGCGCGGCCCCTCCCCTCACCACATTAAACCCGAGCCTAATAAGAACAATCTGCGTGTGTAAACAGTCCAGCCACTCTCCTCTGACTGAGTCAGGGGAGAGAGGACGGGCTGCAGGGAGGTTTGGAAAGGGGGGGTGATTATTTGTCCTCACGGTGAGCCCCCCAGCCTTTTTTTTAAACAGAGCAGAAATCCTTCAGACAGAGAGCAGTGAGTTACCATTGGGGCACGAGCGGCATGAGAACTGGCCTTGCCTTTCTTTCCATCACCCTTTACTCCTGTCTCTGTCTGGGCTCTAAGGCTGTCTGTTAGCCCTGCTTCCTGAGAATAGCCTTGGCTGCACTGGGCTGTGAGTAAGCAAATCTTTTTCCTACATTTACTTTGGTACATTAAAATTGCAGCTGTGTTGGTTGCTCTAACACAGATAGGAAAGGAAAGACTTACAGACAGTATATTTACTGACAGGCAATGCATGTTCTGTGTTTTAGTTACAAAGCGTGAATATCAACCAGTCTGTATATTACAAAGTTGATTGTTGTTCCTCTGAGTCATTAAAATTATTTATATGCAAGTGCTTTACCTGGTTAGTGTGACAGTTATGGTGCTTGAAGTCTTTGTGACGTTATGCATTAATTGTGTGTAGAGCCAGGTTAGGCTGCTTTTCTAAAGGCTGATATTACATGGCCTTAGTGCATTTCTGAAGCTCACAGGTTGTGATGTCTTTGTCTAGTCTTTGTGATCATCTCTTGGAAAATCACAACGAACACCCCAGTGATGTCTGTAAATTACAGTTGAAAGAAAAGTTGACTTCAACAGGTACAGGGTGAGAGCAGATGTGGCAAAGAAGTATAAAGCTAGACAGACTTAATTACATTACTTCAGTTTGAAATGGTTTTACTGCTTGTTTTTTCCAAACACGGAACAACAGTTTCCTTGGTTAGTTTTTTAAAACGAGAGCAGATGGAAAGCATAAATTTACATTTCGATTCACTGCAAAGCATAAGAGTTAAAACTTGATTGTTGGTGGTTTAGCCTCATTGGGGAAGGTGCTTGGTTGAACCAGCTCATTTCTTGGGTTTTGGGCTAAATCTGAGCAGAAGTGTGAGGTTGTTCTGCTCCTGATAAGCAAACAAACACATTCAGAGGACTTTGAGACACATTCTATGCAAAAGCACTTGAAGATGCAGCTGATTTACTTAGGTGTGGCATCACAAACACTGGTATGCAATAGTTAGCAGGTAGCCTTTCACTAATAAGGTTTGTCAGCTTCTTTGCAGCATTTTGTTCAGTAGTCTGTGAGAATTATTTTGTGAGGTGGTAAGTGTATTTGTGAGTGATGAGGTCTGCTCAGCGTGAGATGCTTCCTGCAGCCAAAACGTGTGTGTCTAAAAATAATGAAGATGAGGTTGTTTTGGCTGTAGCATCTGAGACAGCATAACAAGAACCCGAAACCTGTAAAACAAAGGATATTTACAGCAGTTGCAACAAAAAAAACCTAAAATATTTAAATGCTTAAGCAGTACTTGAACTATTATTGCACAAAGCAACTGTTTGAGAAATAAATACAACCTTGATTTGCAACCACATTGCTAAGCTGAATTTTCACCAGTGCAATGCACGAAGAGGTGCCTAGGTGTGAGATTTTATCTTTTACTGTGAAGGGGAGTGTTTTAAACACCCAGTGAGTTCTGCTCCCAGTAAATGCCCCACATGGTGGTCCTCTGGAGC
Organism: Chitala chitala; assembly: GCA_025773905.1. NCBI lineage: Eukaryota > Metazoa > Chordata > Actinopteri > Osteoglossiformes > Notopteridae > Chitala > Chitala chitala. Next base: position 23,213 of record JABJVR010048158.1, read on the forward strand.
GTTTAACCTGGTCACATGACCTCATCTCCATCCAGCTGCTGTGCCTCCTTCCGGACAGGATGTGTCTGCCTCCATCGCCCCTCCCCAAAATCTGGCACAGCAGGCTTCCAGTGGTCCATAGTGAAAACATACTTTTTGGTTTCTGGAACATGAGCAGAGATTCTTCCCAACACTCTCAGCCTCTTTAGTTCACTGCACAGCTGTGTCAACTCTGGACCAACTATCCCAGAAACCTTAGCAGGTTATTATAAAAGACAATTGCTGTGAACACGAACATTGCTTTAAAGTGCTGAAGTGCATTAATTTTATATGAAAACGTATGCTATTTCGGGTTTATAACAGTAAATGTTAGTACAGTTCACTGTGTCAGTTAACATCCACTCGAAAAAAGATATCTCAGATATGCGTGTGCTTGGTGAGTTTATTTTTTCCTCACTTTCAGCGAGTCACGTTAACTCATTGCCCTTTTGAATATATACACAACTACATGAACACAGCAAGGCTATGCCCACATTTTACTAAAAGAAGTGAAAATTAAAACAAAAGCTCATCCATTTTCTGGAGTTTTCTCCTAACTCCTGCAGGACAATGTACGATGACTATGGGACAACAATTGTTAACTCTCATAAGAATTACGTTCAATTTAATTAAATTTTTTTATAGAGCCCAATATGAGTCGATTTCTGCTGAAAGTGTAACAACACAATTTATTGTATTTTATAGTGTGTTTTGTGACTTATAGTTTATCTTCCCCTGTGATCTGGAATGACAGTTATGTCCTACTTAAGGAAACTTGTATCCATCCTGTCATTCATTGTCTGTCAACTTTAAACATTCCTCAGTCTTTCAATTGTCTGTGAACTTCTATAGCTCTCCATTAACAACTGTGATGGGGATGACATGAGTGTGGCTGATCACCTATCACCATTGTTTCTGGTAGCAGTGTCTCTATACATGTGGGAACTGATGCTAACCTCTTTATATTAAGCAAATACTGTCCAGACGCTCACTTGTTTATTTTCTATATTCCATTGGTCAGTACTGATAACATTATGTAGGCGAAGCCTTACTGCACTGTTCCAGTCAAATGTGATCAGTAGCCCAGTAGCCCAAATGTTGCCCTTCAGTCCCTTCAGAACAAATATAATAATTGAATGACTGCACTGCCTGTATTTATTGGCGTCTTTCCCTGGAAGTGTAACACTGGATAGATTTGTAAATGTATATTTATAGTGTCAAGCTAATGCACTCCACCTCCACTCTTCCATAACATGCAGCTCAGTCTCTAAATGAAACCACCTGCTTAATATTGCCGTGTCTTCCTTCTGGCTTCGTCTGGAAATAGGGAGATCCTATTAACGCTTACAAAGCTAACTATGAGCAGTGTTGTATAAAGTACCTGAAAGCCACAATTAAGTAAAAGTTCTGATATTTTACTATGAAATTTTGTAAGTAAAAGTCAAAGTCACCCATTGTAGTATTACTTAAGTGAAAGTATAAAAGTATCTGTTATTTACAGTACTTAAGTATCAAAAGTAGTTTCTGAATAAATGTACTTGTGAAAGCAAAAGTAGAAGTAATTAAAAAGCATTCAGAATTTAAAGAATTCCACATTTTTATTTTGTAGTGCTTTGTTTTCCAAATTATTAATTATTGCACCAACTAAAATTAAAACAAAAACATATATACTGTATATAGTCTTATATAGCCTTCATAGCACTGTAAAAACTGAGGCCTTTAATACTTTATGAACTATAATAGAACTGACATGAACTGAACATGAAGGATGCTGCTGCTTCCATGACAGCTTCTTTCTGCTGCTCTTCTGACTTGCCTGAGCTTGTTACGCTGAAGTCACAGACTGGAAACCGAACCTACAGTGTTATTTTTTTTGTATTAAGTAACAAAAATGCCAAGCTGGAAATGTATTGGATTAAAAGTATGTATTTTATTGAAGAAAAATAGCGGAGTCAAAGTCGACAGAAATGTAAAAAATCAAGTAAATTCAATTCAATTTATTTTTATATAGCGCCTTTCGCAACAGCATGCCTCAAAGCGCTTTACAGAGAAAGTTGAAG